>JAWVGU010000093.1:0-237331 GCA_037039885.1 Miamiensis avidus
CCCAACCCCAACCCCAACCCCAACCCCAACCCCAACCCCAACCCCAACCCCAACCCCAACCCCAACCCCAACCCCAACCCCAACCCCAACCCCAACCCCAACCCCAACCCCAACCCCAACCCCAACCCCAACCCCAACCCCAAATGTATTTAATTATAAATTCCTTCTTAAATATTAATTCTTTATAAATATAATATAGAAAGCATATAGAAATTTTCTAACTTTTTTTAAATCTAAAAAAATAAAATTTTCAATTATTTATTTTAATAAATTTGGCAAGAATTATAATAAAACTATGATTAAGAAAGTAAATTATTTATTTATTCAAACAAATCATAAAAAAAAAGAAAAATATGAAAAATTCAAATATCTGACATTAAAATTTCTAATTATATATATTTATCTATAAAAATGTAAATAAAAATGGGCATATTTTTAAACATTATCTTAAATATGATTATAGAGCATCTAATATCATATAAATATTTGAAAATTGCCATGGTAATTATATATATAACTAGTCATTAGATCAATTAGTCAGTACGGTAAATTATAAAAATATCTATTCGTTCAAGCACTCATTCACTTTATCAGTAAAGTAGAAAATGTACAAATAAATCATTTTTTAATTAATTTATTGCTTCAATCGCTTTTCTTTCTGTTATTTTATCCAGAGAATCCTCCGTCAAATCTTCTTCTGTTGTTTCCTTGGTTTTCTCTTTAATATCCTCTTCTATCATTGAATTTATTGTAATTGTTGCTTCCAAAATTATTATTGTTGTCTCTGTTATAATTGTTGTTATATCTTTTAACTCCTTAATAACCTTGATTTTATTAGTTTTCTTCATCTTCACTTCCTTCTTCAATTTCGTTGTTTCTTCTGTAGTGAGGTTTGAATCCTTGGTGGTGGTGTCTGTGGGATTGGAAGTGGTTGGGTCTTTTGTTCAAAATTTGTTCTAAAGTTTGTTATCTGACTTGGCTTTGGTCCAAAACTCCCATATATCCAACTTCTTTTTTCAAATCGGTGGAGGGATTCCTGTTTAATTCGATTTCGAAAACAGCCATTTATTTGTCATAAACTTCTTCTTGAGACATATTGCTTCCTTTTCTTCTTACTGCTTCAACAACTTGGTTGGTAATTCTGTTGATTTGATGTAATCCGGGGATTTTTCTTCTGATAACATCGGCAGCGATCATAGCGGTGTGAATGGCTTGACCGGAGGCTTTGAAAACGACGTATTCCAAAGCTTCGTGGGGCTTTTCGTTGTTTTCTAATTCGAGTTGATCTCTGAGCAAAAGAGTGGCAGCTCTGTTGATGTAGTTTTTGGCTTATTAGTATGATTTAACTCTGATTTCGTGTTCGCTTTACATTTCTATTGTTTTTTGTAAATGTTTAAAAAAATTTATTTTGTATGTATGTATTTATAATCCTTGTATTATTCTTTAATTGATTTGCTTTGAGTATGAATAATGTTATTAAAGCTTTTAATTTTTTTTTTTGCTAACTTTATAATCTTAAAAGAAGAAATTAGTTTTTATATATAAAAAGATTATATATTAATACATTTGTAATATAATTTGGATTATTATATATATTATCATAAAATAAATACAAGAGAAGAAGGTGTATGCATTTTTAAATTTTTGTAATTATTAATATAATTACTTACTTATTCGTACGATACACACATATTATATTGAAGAAATATTTAATACATAAATAATATATTACATTTTAAATATTTTATAAGTAACATCTAACTATCCATTATTTACTCTTAATATAAAAGACTATAAATTAAAATTATGTTCTTATTTATATAATTATAAACTTAATTAATAACGATGATAAAAGGGGGGTAAATATAGATTATGATTTTATTATATTAATATATTTTAAATTTATTTGTTTATTATTATTAAATTTGATAAAAAAATTATATTAAATATATATATATATTGTTGTTTACAATTATAGACTCTTAAAATATAATTTATTTAAGTTTTAAATTATATTTAAAATTTAATAAATAGTTAATAAACATATTATAGTTTTATATTTAATTCATTTAATGATAATAATAAATGAGTGATCAGTAGATGATATTTTATAAGGAAAAACTATTTATTATATACTTTCACAACAGTATAGAAATAACAAACTATATCAATAACTATTTTATTATTATTATAATAATAATAACAACATATTTATAAACTAAAACAACGAAGTAATAACAAATATATATATTTTTTTTTAATCAAAATCAAGTTAAGAATTTAATTAATTAAATAGTTAAGAAAAAAGCCAGAGTTGTTTGCTTTGCTTTATAGAATAAATTAATTAGAAATAATTCCCAAAAACAACCCACAAACACACACCAAAACTCAAAAAATAAAACAGAATTCTCAAAAATTAATAGAATTCTTAATAGAAGTTTGGTGAAGATTTATATATTTTAACCTTATTAGCACACCCAATTAAAATAGGAAATATTTTTCAATAAAATCTTTGGTATTTTAAAATCAAACCAAGGCAATAAACTCTCTAAAAAAAATAAAATTTTAAATAGAAAAATTTAAAACAATTCCCGAAAAAAATAATACTTTTCTAAAAGCATATTCAAAGTAAGTAAAAATAAATAATAATAAAACCCAAAAATGTATAAAGGAATGAAAAAAAATTTATCGGAAATAATAGTCAACGATTCTGAGATTCTTTAATATGTAGAAGCTCCACATTCTACAACGAATCAGAAAAGTAGCAAAAATAATAATAATAGTAGTAGTAATAATTTTAACAGTATTGCAAATAAATAAGTTTCTTCTTAGTCACAGCAGATCAATAAAAAAATGTTTGTTTCTCAAAACAAAAAATTGCTGGCCAAATAGTATTCTCCTAAAAATAGCAGCAAAAACAACAACAACAATTCTTAAAAAACATCTAATTTCTTCTACAGCAACAACAACAGCAATAATAATATTAATAATTTCAAATATTTCCATAAATCCCAAAATAAAATATCGAATAATAATGACTCAAATTCAGCTGCTGCTCTTTTATAACAATAATATATATAGTAAATACCTCAGTAATAATAATTACAGTAATAGCAATAATACCAATCGAAATTAATAACTACAAATAAAATAAAAAAAAGAAAAAGAGTCCTACTTCTGTTGTGGCGAATAGCCAGAATAACAGTCCGAAAAAAAATACAAAGGTCATTGAAAAGAGTCCCCCCAACATTTCCAATAGTTTTTCCTCTTTAATAACTAAATAGTAGTAGTAAAAAAATACAACTTAGACCCACCACTTTAAACAAATGAGTTACTAAGGACCTTCAATTACAAGTTATTCTCCAAAAAATTAATAATAATATTAACAATAGTAGTAGTAACAACATCAGTTATCGCCATCAAACAATGTAATTATATTTCAAAAATTAAATTTTAATATGTTATTATAATTTTAATATTATATGCAAAATTAGATGCAAGAAATGATTTCTTAGCAGGCTTAACTTTTATGTCAATAAAGCATCAATAATGATAAGGCAGAGGATAATAGCAGCATGAATATGAGTGGCCACATTTTTTAATTAAACAATGTCAAAGTTCCTAAAAATGAATAAGACAAAAATAATATAAATATAACCTTTGATCACTATAAATAAGGGCAGCAATAGGTAAGATTTAAATTAATTTAATAACTATATTAGTTAAAATATAATTTTATTTTATTTTTGAAGCAATCTGCCACGAAATCAATGCCTCATACAACTAAGAATATTTCATAGAATAAAGGCGGGTCTAATTATTTCTTTAGTAGTAATTCTAATTAGAATTTGAAACAACAATTACAGCAATAATAATAAAGCAACAATAACAATGCACAGCAATCAGTTAAAAATTGTCAGGGCAGTAGAAACTCAATGTCTTCTTCTTCTTGTTCGTCTTCTCAGCAGAAACTGGCTTAAACCATTTTGAATTAGCATATTAAGCTACAGACTTAAAACCAATAAAATAACCAAATCAAATAACAATAGTAGTAGTAACGCCCATAATTTGCTGCTTCAGAAGCTAATTCTTTTAGTTCGAAAAACCCAAACTAGCTATTAAGTACAATGGTGGCAGGGAAATCGAATAATCATTTAGTTCCAAATAGTAAAAAGCATAGAAAAACTATTTCTGCTGTTGCTTCTTTTTCCACTTTTTCAGCAGGTTTAAATGCTGCGAATTCAGCTAACAATGGAGATTTATATGTTAATCCTTACAACAGCAGCAGCAACAGTAATAACTTTATTTAACCAACATCTTCCCACCATAGCAAACTGCCCAATGACACTACAGTTAATAGCAAGACAGCGAAGGATGGTATTAGCAATGATATGAATAAAAGTATATATTTTAATCTTTTTTTAATATATATTTTAATTTTTAATTTTGTTATTTCTTTTAGATAATTATACAATGGATCTTAAAAAGCTCTTCAGCAAAAATGAAAATCTCTAGTAATAATAACAGCTGCAAGTTTCCAAGATTTCTTAGTAATAATAGCAGTAGTTGGTTTAAAGTAATTATAACAGTAATAATATAAACAGCAACAATAGTACAAAAAGCAAAGGTAATTCTCAAATCTCAAATAAAAGTCACAATAGTCATAATAGCACGACAGATATGAATGTAAACATACAGAGAAGTTAAATTTAAGTTTAACATTAGAATTAGAATTAGAATTAGAATTAGCAGCCCACACATATAGATCATTAGCAATAGTAAATGGTGATACTGAATGAAGAGTTGCAAAAAAAATTATAAGAACAAAATGACAACTAACAATAATATTAATAACAAATTTAAAAAATATCTAAATTTAATCATAATTAGCAATAAAACTAAACAAGCTAGTAACACAATAAAATACAAAATTTAACACAGTCGACCAATTTTTCGACTTAAAAAGTATAGAGTCTGAATAGTAAAAACAGTAATGCCAGTAGTTCTACGACAAATAATAAATAATAAATACAGGATAACATAGCAATTTGTAAAAAAATAGATGAAATCAATATATAGGATGAATTTTATATCGAAAAACTCACTGGCTGTCTTGATTTGATGATCAGTAGCAATCCGAACTACCAGATGTCATTATAAAAAATGAAGAATGGCTTAAAAATTGTATAGAATAACCATTTCAGGTAGCTGTCTGAGCTGTAAGAAGGTCTTTAGAGAGTAGAAATCGCTCACAAAAAATAACAACAGCAATGGATGTAATAGATACAGAAATATGAAGGTGAAATGATACAATTGTAAAATTAAAATACTCAATTGGAAAAATAATTACAATAATAAAGTCTAAAAAAAAATAATATTTCAATAAACAGTAGTTGTTAGAGTAAAGAAAATAATAATTTGAAAAATCACAATTAAAATTTAAACAACAATGTCCTGAATCTATAATTGTAAGTTGAAGAATTTGAAAAAGACAATTAATTGCTCAAAAAGTACATTTTGGAATAGGATAGCAAGTTATAATAGTTTAAAGACAAAGAAAGCAAAATGATAAAACTGCTATTGGCCATCAGAAGTTAGGGAATTGATATTGACACGATTTACAATAAAGAAGTTTAGCCATTATTTGGAAATGACAATTAATAAAAAAGTGACGATTAACAAGAAGAAGATAATGAAAATGAAGAACATAGAGAATAAAATTTAAATGAGTATTTAAAAGACCCTAATAAAGTACAGTAAAATAATAACAATAATACAAGTACGAATCACTGCAGTTAAGAAAAATAAAATATTAACAAAATGAACAGTCGAGATGAGTAGAGCAAAAGCAAGAAAAATGGAATTTTAAACCTTTTGAAACACAAGTAGAACATCATCAATACAATAATGAAAACGGAATCAGGACTTGCTGATGACTCAAGTAATATTTTTATTTCGTATGGTATTTTACTTAGTTTTTTTTTTACTTTTAGTTATAAATGATTCTGACGAATCCAGCTTTGGGTACTTCGGAAGAACCAGTAGCCAGGAAGAATCTATAATTAAGACTGAGTATATGAAGAATTATGACAAAGAACTGTGCATACAGAAAGCCAAGCCTGGATTTGAATAGCGATTGCAGCTGAATTTAAATCTACTACCAAATTTGGACGATTTAGTTAATAATAATGTCAACAACAACTAATAGCAATAGTAAGAGTTATAAAAGTAGAGTCATAACCAATAAATTTTAATTGAAGAACAACAGTAGTAGTAGCAATCTTTTGATTAGAACTAGGAGATAGAATAAGACCTGGAAAAAACATTTTCGAATTCTTTGTGCGAGTTAGATGAACATGATTTGGAATTAATTGTTCAAAATTTACAATATATACCTTCAGAAGAAGAATTGCGGCAGATTCTCAGTTCACCAGAACTTCTTTAGTAACTACTCAGCCAAAAAAATAATAACATTAGTAATTAAAATATAATGTCAGTTTCAGAATAGAATCTATAAACAGTGAACCATATTAACAATTCTTTCTGATTTGTACATTTTTATATAGAACAATTAATATTAATAATTATTTATTTAAAATGATTTTTAAAAAATGAATTAAATGAAACCATTACTTATTTCTTATATATATAAATATAAAATTTAATAATAATATCCTCATTATAAAAAGTTTATTTATTAACTCTATGAATTAATGAATAAATAATATTATAAATTATAATTAGGAGAATTTCTTTATTAATTATTTATTTATTTAATTTTATTGAGTTCAATAATTGGAAGGTGTTTCTGAAATTTTATTATCTTTATTAAAAATATAGTGTTATAATTAGTTTCATAATTGTACTTTTTAGTCATCCTTGGATTTAAATTTTTTTTAAATGTTATTTGTTATTTTATGTTTTAAAAAAAGATTTATTAATTAAGTAATACTTTAAATAAATATGTAATAATTAGAGGCTTTCTATAAAAAATTAGTGATTTTCTTTAATCACTTATGTATTGGTTTTTAATCACATGTTTTGGGGCTTATGATTTTTAATATTATAAATATAAGTAAGAAAATTAAATATCTATTATATTTTTTTATTACTTATAAATACATGATATAGTATTTAAATAAATATTGTAAATGATAGTAAAAATTTAAATTAAATTTAAAGATATAAAATATAGGCAATTTATTACTTGTAAATACATGATATAGTATTTAAATAAATATTGTAAATGATAGTAAAAATTTAAATTAAATTTAAAGATATAAAATATAGGCAATTTAAGAAAAAAATTTTCAAATTATTTTATTTCAAATTTACCCCCCTTTTTATGAAAACTTTTAATTTTGTGAAATAATATATCTTAATTATTTATTTCAGTGAGAATTTAAGCTAATTTTTAAATTGATTATATAATATTTGATTTAGTGTATTATACAAGAAGATTATCTTAAAATTTAAGTAATTGAATTACTTTTTGAAAAATTGACTCAATTATTAAAAATAATTAAGCAATGCATATACTATATTATTTATCATGCTTAATTTTAGTAATAAGCTTAAATTCTCTATAAAAATTCAGTAAAAATTATAATTATTATAACAATCTCCCTAAATCTGATATAAATTTTTTATGAATTTTTGTTATGGATTAAAAATACATTTTTATTAGGAAATTGAATTATATAGTAGTTTATAAATTTTATAATATTTTATTTAGTTTTACTTTTATATCTTTCAGTTTCTAATAATTATGTTATTATTATATTTAAATAAATTATGCCAAAGAATAATAATAATGCATAAATTAATTATATTGATTAACGAATTTTAATTCTATTTGGTATATATTCTATATTTCGAAGAAATTTAAAAATTATAAATAATTAAACGTATAATACCCCTTTATGGCGTATACTAAAGTAAGTAAATTATATATATATATTAATATTTTAATTTTAAATTATCTGCAATAATTACCAAACAAGTATAAATTTATTAATTTATAGCATGCCATATATTTTCTAATTATCAACGAAATAATATTAAATATCACCTAAATGAATAATTTTATCTAAATATATTTTTAATGAAAGTATTAGTACTATATATTTTTAATCATACTATATAATTATATGATCTAATCAATATAAATAAATTATAAAAAATATTATTTCAACAATCTTAACTTTTTTATTTCATTATATTATTAAGATATGGATATTATTAATTCTATTATTTTTCTTCTTATTTGTCTTATTGTATAAATGCAGAAATTTTTGTATTTTCATTATAAGTATTTTCTTCATACATCTCTTATAACTCTCCCTTGTATAATTCAATATTTTCAATAGGTATAGTAAAGCTCAATTGTCCCTATTCACTAATCAATGTGGATATTTTTATTAATCCTCTTAAGTCAGTTCGACAGTCGGGGCAGTTTGGTTTTTTTTCAATCCATTAACGTAAACATTCAGAGTGGTATAAATGTTTTCCTTTACAAGGAAAAGTGATCAATTTTTAGTTTTCTTATATATCAGATTGGCATACAGAGCATGTAAATGTGTTATTTTGGGAGTTTTTTTATTTTAATTTTAGTTTAAAGAGCCTTTCACCTGTGGAAGAACCATATTTTATTGTATAATTGGTATTATTTTATTAATTTAAACCTTTGGAAATTTTTTATTTTACAATTTTAAAGGTTAAAATGTTCCAAATTTGTCATTACTATCACTTTACAATTAGTTCGATAAGATAATTTAGTTATCTTGAATATATTAAAATTCAGGAAGTAGTTTATTATGGTACAATTTAGTCTTAATGAATTTCGTGAATAAATAGGAATGTTTCACATTTTTTTCAATGAAAAAAGTGTTAAAATTACCTTAAAATTTATTATTTATTATATTATTCCATTTTCTACCTAGCAATTTACGTAAATTTAAGGATTATTAACTAAGCTTAGCATTCCCACACCATGTAGCTTTCCATCTGTATATTCTCCTTAAAGTAAAACATACTAATTTAAATGAGGAGCAAATATGGAAGATTGACCAGTTCCAGTTTATTTTCCATTTTAAAAGATACCTTTTTAATATGTATTATCTTGAAATTTTTAAAATAGCCATAGCCATTTGGTAAATAGTTTTTAACTTGTCCTTAGAACATAGAAGCTTTAGTTCCATTTTAGTAAGTTGTGAGAGTTCCTACACCTTCGAAGTTATCTTTATCAGTGAATTTGAAGCCTGTATAGTATTATGTACAGCTAGGGTCCATTTCATCTTACACATAAATTAAGTTATCAGTTATAGCATTGTTATTTAAGTGTTATTAAACTTGAATAGACTCTGCCTTCTATATGATTTCTTTAATACTATTTATACATTATTCTTAATCTCTAGCACAAGTGACTATAGAGAGGAATTCATTGTATAGATTTTCAAGTTAGGAATTTAAAATGTTTTAGCAAGTCATCGAATTTTAAATATATTTAAATTATTTTTTTTTTTTAATTATAATTACTTAATTAATTATTATTGGTCTTTTATATCAAATTGATTGATATATTTAACTTGTACACTTGTAAAAAAGTAGTAATCATTTGTCATATATATGCATGTGCCATTTAAAAATATATTTGATTAGTGATTTTATTTTATTGATTTTTAAATACATGGATTATTTTGACAAATTAAATATTTATTAATTGAAAAAAATTATTATTTTACTAAATTATATTTGTTTTTAAATTTATTTTTTTAAAAATAATTTTTTTTTATGCCAATATAAATTAATTCTTAAAATGCTTAGCATATCATATTTTTTAAATCATTTTTTTTATGAAAATCATACTAATATAATATAATATTTTTTTCTTATCTAAAGATACTTTAATTTATATTATATTTATTTGGCACTTGGAAAAGAAAATTTATTAATATAAAGATTTTTATATAAAGTTGAGATAGTTTCATAACATATTTGATTTTTTAAATTTTTTTAATTATCGATTAAAATTTGAAATATTTTTAATAGTTTTATATTACTAGATAATTATTTGTTGAATGTTGAGTGATTCATAAAATACATGAATGTATACAGGGGGAGGTGAATTCTAATAGTTAAGAATGATGACTTAACCATTGGCAAAATAATCCGCATTTAAAAAATTAATTATTATAACAACTTTTATCTTGAGTTTAAAATAATTTTTTTATGCTAATAATTTAATATAAATATCATTAATGACTAATTAATACAAAGGCTAATTGCTTAAATAAAATTTTAAATGCATGAATATATTTATATCAAAAATTTGAATAAACAATATTGAACAAACTTTAAAAGTGTTATCTATGGATTAAGGGATTTTTTTAACAATACATAAAAATTTTTATAAACGAATTTCCTTATTCTAAAAATAAAATTAATTACAATTTATATTTACATACATATATTATAGATATTTTATCTTATTATTTGCCTATTAAATATTAAACTAAATATCAAATGTCATTATATACCATTAATTATTAATATATATTAAAAGTTATATAGAATAATTATTAAATTCATAATAAACATAAAATGGAATAAAACTAAAAGCAGGATTATGAAAGAGTCCCTGTTCCGAATTTTAAAGATTGGGAAAAAATTACTTTAAAAGAAAAAAGAGGAGATGGAAAAACAGTTTTAAATATATATTTTATAATGCTAAAACAGGAGAATCAACCTATAGTCATCCAAAGTCAATATAGAAAAATTCTGAAGAAATTCATGATTTACTATTTGAAAATAAATAAACAGAAGATAATATAGCCAAATTATAAGCAAAATTAAAAGATGATTTAGGGTTTTAATTAATTATTAATAAAATTGAAGGACAATTAGAATATTATGTAGGGTCCATAACCGCTTCTCCTGCTTTTAATGAATAAAATCTAAATCACTTTATGAAATTATTGGAAAGAGAAGTATATATTTATGATAAAGAATTCATTAAAAAAGTGAGTTAAAAAAATTATTCTATGCTAAAATTTGAAATTTTCAAATCAAGTCAGAGCCGCCGTGCCTTCGTTTTAATCCATGAACTTGTATTTAGATATTAATAAACAATCTGATGTATATATATGCAACACCTTTCATCACGAATACTATCATTTAATAGACTTTTCTATATGGCAAAATGTAATTTAAAATTATATAAATATGAAATACACATTATTATTGTAAATATTAATATTTTAGATGGTAAATAATAACCCTGATAAGGAGTGGAACTCTCTAAATGAACCTGATTTTTAATATTCTTGTGTAAATACAGATAAAGGAAATATGGTAGGGGGAGCGAATATGAGGGATCCAAAGGAATGCTATAAAAAAGTCAAGGGATTTAGAAATAACTATTCTACAACAAGTCAGTCTGAAGATAAGGCAGAAATATGGTCTGCACTTATGTTATATCCAGACTATGGTTGTAAAAATATGGAGGAAAATAATAAAAATTTAATTAATTTGCAGGATCTTTCTTTAGAGGATAAGGACTAGGAAAGTCATAATAAATAAGTAAATAACGTGGATCCCATTTTAAAAAATAAAATTTCTTATATGAAATAATTTATGGCATCAAAATTCCCAACCACAAAATCATAAGATTTTTGGAATAGAATTGTTACATTAAGAATAAATAACCCGATAAAACTCAAGAATGAATGAATTTCTATTCAGTTATAAAAATTTATTATAATTTATTTTAACCAATTTATTTAAAACTAAAAGTGTTACCTTTTAAATTTATTTATAAAGTTAATATATTAAATTAATCACCCATATATAGTAATCATATTAAAATTACTTCATATTTATATATAATTTTTTATACATTCATTATAAACTATAAACAATATAAATAAATTCAATTTGTATATATTCCAGTTAAAAATTTAATTTTATTTATAGACTCTTTAGCTTATTTCAATTTATTATTATAAGTCTTTTCAAATCCTTTCACGAAATCTTTGACAGGTTTTGCACTAAATTCTTCATTTCTTGCTCCAATAATAACACAGTCTCTACCTAAATAGTTTTTCTATTATTATTCATCAAAATTCTAAAAAAATAAAAAGAATTGATGTTTAAATTAATAATTTTTTAAAATCAAAATTTTACAAACTAGAATAATTATTTCTTTGTTGTAGATCCTGAACTACTATTCATAGAGTTTTTGGGAGAGCCTGGAGGAGGCAATCCTTTTTTTATTTGGTATTGCACATCTTTACGGACTTAATGCATGATATTATGATATATTTTTTCAAAGTTATCTTCATCTTTAGCTGGATTTTTAGTATTTAAATTGAGGTTTTTAAATTTTTTTATTTTTGTCTATTTTTCTACTTATTAAATGTGCTATTTTCCATAAAATTATCTTCTTAGAAACTTAAATCAAGAAGAAGTTAATTAGGATAATCATTTTATTTATTTTTTTTATTGTTATTTATAGTTGTCATTAAGTTCTTAAGTGAATAGTTTTTAAATGGCAAGGAAGGAACTCTCTTTTAACTAGCTCGTAGTTGATATCGGCCTATTGTAAAATTAAATTGTCCTATCCTATGTTGAATCTGTTTCTTTTCTTTTATCGTTCTCTTTCACTTTGAATATTGTAGAAATTTTTTTTCTTATTGTACTAATTCTAGATTAATCAAACTACTAATGTTATTAATTTTATTTTTCAAATTCTTATTCTAATAAATCTTCTTCATCTTCCGTATTCTGAGATCTCAATGATTCAATATTTTCTTTTAAAAAATTCTTTTTATGCGTTTCCTACATGGCCAATCGCTTGTTTTTATCTAATGGAGCCTCTTTATATGAGAATTTATCTTCAATTCTAAAAATTTAATTTTTTCATAAAGGATATATGAAATATAATTATATATATTCTATCTAAATGTCAAGATTTTACTATTATTTCACATGAAACTTCAAATTATTTACATACTTATTTTAACTAAATATGCTATTTTTATGGATGCTTTGCGATTTGATATCCATTTAGAAATCTTAAAAACTTCTATACGTTTCAGAACCCGTTTAAGGAACTGATGTGCTTTCGTTATTAGTTATATTGCTTAAGTAACCTGCATAAGAGTCGGATTTTTTGTGTTTTTACGATCTTATTTTAGATTTTTCTTAAGAAATCAATATTTCCTCCTTATTTTTTTCCTCACTTTTATATTTCTAAGAATGATTTGATAAATTTTAATTATTATTAATTCTAATCTATTGTTGTTATTATTTTTAAGCTGCCAATATATCTGTATATGAGTTAAATTCTAATCGAAATTGAGATGTTATTTCCGAATCGTTTCCTGTAGCTAATTGATTATAAAGCGATTACTCATTTTTGCGAAGTTTTTAAAGATTGTAAAAATTTTTATCAATATTATTTTATTATATTATTTCAAACTTTTTTTCAACAGATTTTTGCAGTCGTTTATTATGTTCAAATTTCATGTTTAAATGCATAGACACAGCCCTTTTATGAATATTTTTTACTACATTTTTTTAATTAAACGCTGCATTATTTTCATTGTTTCCCATTATGGTAGGAAACATTCTTGAATGATTAGGACTTATATTAGAACTCCTGCAGCACTCAGTTAAATCAGGACTTTTTTCCCTAATCATATATCCAATACTATCTCTTTCTGCTAAGTATGGTGCAAAAATGGTTCTGTCTGAATAAACTCTTAGATTTTTAGATGACTTAGATTTAGAATTGTTATTTTTTTAAATTTTTTTTGCTATTTGATTTTCAGTGGAATTTAGTTATAGAGCAGGAATCAATTTGTGTTGTACTTATTTTTTGCTGCCCTCTTCTAAGAATTATACAGCTTCTTTTCTGATGTTTTTTGAACTTTCTATTGTTGGTTTAAACATTTTTATATATGTATATAAAAATAATAGTTAGTTTTTTATTATTATAATAGCTTTATTTTTTTTTATATTTTTTTTTGCTGGTTTAATAAATGATAATTATTGTAATTAATGACTCTTTATTTAACTTATTTATGGTTTTATCTAGAGTTATTAAATTTTTAACTTAAAATAATTAATCATAATTATTAGTAAAATTGACAGAATTTACTTTGATAATTATACATTTTTAATTTTAATTTAACAATCCTTTTAATATGCACTTCCCATCAAAATTAAATATATTAATTATTTCTAATCCATTTCAATTTCCAGTAATTTAAACTCTATTATAAATATTATATATATATTGCAATATCTTTTATAATTATAATGATTAACTTTAATATAAAATCCATAACACTATGCAAATTTTAAATTACAAATTAAATTTTTAAATATCTAACTTTTACGATACAAGAAAATATAACTAGTATATAAAAGTTAAAATATAAAATTTAATATTAATATAGTCAATATTTTTAATTTTTAATTAAATACTACTTAACTAAATACTTTAAAAATACTTAATAGAAGATAATTTCGCTGTCGGCCATACTAAGGCTAAAGCACCGGATCCCATTAGAACTCCGAAGTTAAGCGTCTTAAGGCGTGGTTAGTACTAAGGTGGGGGACCGCTTGGGAAGTCCACGTGCCGACAGCCTTTTTTTATTTTTTTATATATATATTAAAATATTATTTTTAAATAATTTAATTTAGTTATTTATATAAATATAATAATTTTAATTCTCTCCTTCTTCATCTAAATTTTTTTTTTTACTTTTTTAATGAATAAATCTCTAATTTATTTTATTCCTAAGTGTTAAAATAATGAATATTTTATATTATAATATGGATCAAACCTATTTGATAAGATTGATATAATATTTAAAAACTTTGATTTATTTATTATGCACTATTCCCGGAGATGTTTTATTTAATAATATCTATAAAAATAACACTTTAATACAAACATATTTATACTATTTATGGATATTATAAAATAATTAATTTATTAACATTATTGTAATTATTAATTACTTAAATTAATTTTATAAATCTATCATTATTCAAATTAAAATTTTAATAAAATAGAATATAAACATTAAAATAAGCGTTTTAAAAAAAATAGGTTTTAAATAGAACTCAATGATTTGTGTTAATAAATACTTATTAAAAGTTAATTTCGCTGTCGGCCATACTAAGGCTAAAGCACCGGATCCCATTAGAACTCCGAAGTTAAGCGTCTTAAGGCGTGGTTAGTACTAAGGTGGGGGACCGCTTGGGAAGTCCACGTGCCGACAGCCTTTTTTTATTTTTTACTTTTTTATTGAAATATTCTTTTTAAATACTTTAATTTTGTTATTTATATAAATATAATCATTTTAATTTACATCTTCTTCTAAAATTTTTTTTTTTTTTAGTGAATAAATATATTACTTATTTTTACTCATAAAGAATATATTTTAATATATGTTAAAATAAAGAATATTTTTATTTTATTAAGTTTGGAAAAATAGTAACAAAGTATAAAAAGGATTTATCGATTATGTTTTGAATACCAATTTTTTATTTTAAATTATAATATGTAATAACTTTGATTTATTTATTATGCATTATTCCCATAATGTGGTAGATGTTTAAATTAATAATTTCTATAAAAATAACACTTTAGTACAAAAATATTATACTATTTATGGATATTATATATATATATTAATTTATTAAAATTATTGTAATTATTAATTATTTAAATTAATTTAATATTTCTTTAGTTATTCAAATTAAATTTTAAATAAAATAAAATAAAAACATTAAAATAAGCGTTTAAAAAAAATAGGTTTTAAATAAAACTCAATGAGTTGTGTTAATAAATACTTATTGAAAGTTAATTTCGCTGTCGGCCATACTAAGGCTAAAGCACCGGATCCCATTAGAACTCCGAAGTTAAGCGTCTTAAGGCGTGGTTAGTACTAAGGTGGGGGACCGCTTGGGAAGTCCACGTGCCGACAGCCTTTTTTATTTTTTAATCTAGAAAATAAGAAAAAGAGTAATAAACTTAACTAAAATTATATTTTATATCCTTTTTAATACCAATTTTTATATTTTAATTTTAATTAACTAAAAGTATCATATTTTAAAATTTTCTTAATTATTAATTACGTAAAATAATTTGATATTATATAAATTATATATTATAAAAAAGTAAAATATAACATAAAATAAGATTTTTTAATTATATAATAAATTTAAATAAAAATCAATGATTTGTGTTAATAAATACTTATTAAAAGTTAATTTCGCTGTCGGCCATACTAAGGCTAAAGCACCGGATCCCATTAGAACTCCGAAGTTAAGCGTCTTAAGGCGTGGTTAGTACTAAGGTGGGGGACCGCTTGGGAAGTCCACGTGCCGACAGCCTTTTTTAAAATTATATAATTCCATTTTTTATAGTAGATATATTGTAGATACTTCGTGTATTTTTCTAATTTATAAATTAAATTTAAACATAATTTTATTATAAAATAATTCAAAAATTCTATCAATGGTTAAAAATAATAATTAAGATTTTATTATAAATACGATATTTAATATATAAACTTTTAAAATAATTAAAAAACTTTATCAATAGTTTAAAATATAAAGATTTCATGAAATTAGAGTGAAATTTATATATTAATTATAAATAAAATGCATATAACTTTTTAAAATAATTCAAAAAACTTCATCAATGGATAAAAAATAAATTTAAGTTGACATTTTTCTATTTGGAATAAAAAGTGGGTATTATATTTTAAGATAACTTTGTGAATATGGTGTATTTACGGATAATTGGACAAATGGTAATATATCAAGGGTATATGAAGACGATCCTTATGGTTCTAGGTATATTAGATTTACTTAATAAGGAACTGGTGGAGATATAATTATAAAGTAGTATTATCAAACTTTATAATATGATAATAAAGCATGGGTATTCGTAGACTATAAATATAATACTCCAAAATTTTGCTAAAAATATTGCTATTTTAAATTGATTAACATTTAGAACAAGTTTGAAGTATATAGCAAGTATAAATTAATATTTAAATCCCTCAGAAACTGATATGTGTAATTTTGATGGGGCATTAAAAGAAATACATTAAAATTTAGAAAATAGTTTTGATGAATGCATAGATTTTGAAACTTTTCAAGAAGCGGTTGCAGAATGTATTAAATAAGAAAACTGCGAAGGAATTACATATTATCATAGGCTATAGGGGTGAATATGTCCAAAGGAGTTTAATGCTATTCATAATGTTTGAAAAATTCTAATGGGTGCACTTAATGTAGAAATAATTAATATCTGCTTCAAACTTGTATTAAATTATAAGAAGAAATACTTATAGTTACTTATTTAAATGGATAAAATATATAAATAATGTTAACTCTAATGTTTAACTCTAAATCTTCTGATAAATGCTAGAAAGGGCAATATCGATTAGATATAACACCTTTTCGTTCATGTCAAGAATATTTCACAATAATAATACTTTATAGAAAGACTGTGTTCCCTGTTAAAATTATTGTAAAAAGCGATAAATCAATATTAAATTAAAATATAACACTATTTATTTACATAATTTTATTTATTAATTATTTTAGTTTATCAGAAAATTTGTGATAATAATGTAAATAAAATCTATTTAGATAAATTAATAATGAGGGGCAATGTGTTTGTATAAATGGGTATAAGGAAAACTAAAATTAAATTTGAACAATATTATTACTATAAAGGGAATTGTTTTTTCAAGTGTCCATAATGGACATAAGAAGACTAAAAAAATAGGTTTGTATAAAAATTAATTATAACATAAGATAATATAGCTCTTATTATTTTAGGGCTTTTGGGATTAAGTAAACAAATAATTAAATAAATAAAAAATAGATAAATAATATGTAATAGTTTGGTAATAAAATTAGTAAATTTTTTTAAAAAATAGATATTAAATTTTAGCCTTTAATAATTGTTAATTATAAAATAAATATTATTTTTATTTATGATTATTATTTGAAAAAATATAGGTATTAAAATTTTAATATTATTTCTAATGTTATGTATAGAGATTCTAAAATCATTTATTGAGGGATTTAAATATCATATATATAATTTGTTAATTAATTAATTTCATTAAATAATAAATTTAACTTAAAAATAAAAAAATAAATTAATATTTAGAATATAATAAAATAAAAAATATAAATGTAAATTTTATTCATATTCAGCTTAGTTTTTAATTTCATAATCATAAATTCTAGTTCAACTCCTCTTCCTTTTATTTGTTATTAGTAATGTAATAGTTGTGGAACTGGTGAAATTTTAAATTATCCTTAAAATGGTTATTATAAATATCGAGATTGCCTTACTTGCACTGTAGATCCTAATAGAACAACTAATCTACCTAAATGTTTATGCAATACAGGATATTACTTTAATGGAGATAAATGTGTATGTAAAAAATTAAAAACGACATAACTAACTATATATATTAATATAATATTATTAATGCTTATTTTTTAGAATAAATAGTTGGAATTGTGTTATATGATGATTTTGAATCAGGGTAAATAGCTAATAATTGGATTGGTTAAGGTTCAATACCTATAAGTGCTGTATATGAAAATGTTCCGCCTGGAAATAAGTCAATTAGATTTAGTGAAAAAAGAGAAGGGGGAGATATGATATGGAAGCAGTTATTTCAAACATTATAATATGATGAAATATTTTGGATCCATTTTGATTATTAAGATAATACAAATATAGGTTAAGATATGCTATATTTAGGACTTAACTTTATAGGAAAGAATATAGGAAATCATTCGTGGAAATAATCTACTCATAATGCTCCTGGGGTTATTTTAATACCTAAAACTACTGGTATGAATAACAAACCTAAATTAATATTTATATATATTTAAATTAATAATTTAAGGTACAAGTTGGGGACATTGGGAGTATTAATTAAAAGTTGAATATGATTACCCTTTCAATATTATATTAGAAAATTTCTCAGATACCCATTAGACTGCATATATGGATAATATTATTCTTTCCTCTTCTCATGGCCCTACTGAAATCAATAAAAGTCCATATTCAGTTCTCTAACCAACTTTAATGATTTTGAGTATAGATTATGCGGGATATGATGGAAATCTAAACAATTAACAATTCAACTTCGATATTGCCACCGTTGATATTTTTTTAGGAAGATAGGATTGGAATGGAGAATAATTTGCTGTAAAAATAGAATAATTTGATATTATAGAAGAAATCCTTCTATTTAGAAGCAATAGTGGAGGATCTATCGGAAGCGGCTACGGGAAATTTATTAAACAGATTCTTTATAATGATAAGATATACTTTAATGTTGGATAATATCTAATATTCTCCAAAAATTTTGCTAAAAATATTGCTGATTTTAAATTGGGTAAAATTAGAATTAATTATGTATATAGCATTTAGAAAATTATTAATATTTAAATTCCTCAGAAACTGGCATGTGTAATTTCGATGGGCCATTAAAAAAAATGCAATAAAATTTAGAAAATTGTTTTGATGAGTGCATAGATTTTGAAACTTTGCAAGAAGCTGTTACAGAATGCATTAAATAAGAAAACTGTGAAGGAATTACATATTCTCATAGGCTATGGGGAGGAAACAAGTCTAAAGGATTTTAGCTGGGGTATGGTTACTAACTGAGAAAATATGGATTATCTCCGAACAGAGATCCCCCAAGATAATTTGAATACTCTTGGAGAAAGAAGAAAATCCCAGATGGAAAATTCTAGGCTGGATTGGATATAGAATGTTCAGGTACATGAAATAATTTTACTTTCCATTTCAATAGCTTTATATTTAAATATTAGATTGTGATTCTATATTATGCAAAACCTGTATTTTAAACCCGAAAAACTGTCAAATATGTTCTCATACCCCTTCAAGATTTAATGCTCCTACTTGTGAATGTAGGAATCTATACAATGATGTTGGAAAGAAAGAATGTGAATAGATAAGTAAAATAATATTTTTATTATTATTTTTCCATATAATATTATAAATTTTATTTATTATTAATAATAGAATGCTCATACAAATGCTAAAGATGCTCTATTGATCCTAATGAATGTATTACTTGCAAAGTTGGAGTAGGAAGGCAAACAAACCCTCCATGTAATTGTGAAGTAATTAAATATGATATAATAAAGTAAATTATTCTATAAATTTTGAATATTTTAAGATTGGATATTATGAAAATCAATTTAACCTAAACTGTGAATAATGCTAGTCTTAATGTTTGAGTTGTAAAAATTCCAATGAGTGTACTTAATGTAGAAATTATTAATATCTGCTTCCAAATTGTATTAAATTATAAGAAGGAATGTTTATAGTTACCAATTAAAATGGATAGAATGGTATAAAGTAATGTTAACTCTAATGTTTAACTTGTTCTAAATATTCTGATAATTGTACAGCATGCTAGAAAGGGCAAAATAGATTAAATAGGCCACCAGCATGTTCTTGTCAAAATGGTTTTCATGATAACAATGGTTTATTAAAAGATTGTGTTGCTTGTTCATAGTTCTGCATGAAATGGTATATTTATTTTTATTTTGATATTTACAAAAATTGATTACAAACCATATTATTTTTAGTTTATCAGAAAGCAAATGTCTCTAATGCTATACGGATATAAATCGCCATTTGAATCATATATATGAATGTGTTTGTAATATTGGATATAAAGAAAATAATTCTAAAATATGCTAAAAATGCTATCATTATAAAGGAGAGTGCTTATTTCACTGTCCTGTATGGACGAAATCTGATTCTCAAAGATTTATATGCTAGTCAATACAATATTAGCCTTAAAATAATGTTATTCTTATTATTATTTTGAGCACTGCTATTTTGTGCATCATAATTGTGAGAAATTTTTTTATAAAGTTTGCAGTAGCTCGGAAATTTTTTATTAAAGATATAGCAATTAATAAAAATATTTCAAATTTCACTAATGCAATTTAAATAAAATAATAAGAAGACGTATGATTATTTGTATTTTTATTGAAATTATTTTTTTAAATATTCATATAAATATATTTTACTTTATTTTATTTTATATTAATATTTATAAATCTTAAATAAAAAAATTTAATTAATTACAAGTACTTTTCCCAAATGAATATATTATTTTTATTTAATATTATAAAATATTTATATTTAAATAACATCTATTTATTTTTAATTAAAGACATTATATAAATATTGTATATTATACAAATTGACAAAAATAATTATTTAAAAATGGCAGATATTGTTTCTCGTTTTGCCACAGGAATGATACGAAATCAATAACATATAATTTTTATTTTTATTATTATATTATATATATTTATATAGAGTTGAATGTTATTTTATATATATTTATATAGAGTTGAATGTAATAATATCTAGTCTAAAAAATAATATTTTTTATCATCTCCTATTGATATAATTTCTAATCTATAATGATCCAAGAGATTGTATCGACTGTTATCACTCTTCCAGAGATAATCCGGGGAGGGGAGTGAATTTAAGTGGCAAATAAAACCATACCACGTATAAAATTTTGTATATAAGGAATTTTCAAATAGTGAAAATTTTATACGTGTTAAAAAAATTTTTTTATCAAATTTACAATTTTTATAAAAGAGAAGAATTATATATTTCTAAATTTATGATAAATGTGATAAAAATTCTTATATAATTCAAATTATATTATTATAAAATAAGTAACATTAAATTATTTTAGAGAAATTATTGCTATTTCAACAAATAATTTTTCAAACTATGTAATATTAATTTTTTAAGGTTGTCTAAATATTTTCAATAGAGTCTATTTTTTAATAATTACTCCAATTATTAAAATTTTAATTTAATTATATTCTGCTTATATAATGCACTAAATCCAATAGTAAATAATCATTAAAAAAATAACTATAAAATGTAATTTCGCTAATTTCATATTTTCATAAAAAAAGAGATATATTTATATTAATTTCTGAGAAATAAAGTTAAAATCTAAAACTTCTAATAATTTTTTCTTTTATCTGATATAGCATGTAAATTTAAGTGTGATAGTCGTGGTACTACAAATCTATATCTAATTTGTAAAGATAGTTATAAAAGAGCTAAAGTAATCCGATTGTGTCGATGCGAAGCAATTTTAATTTATCCCTTTATTATTTAAATTTTAAGAATGTTATATATTATTTCATTTATCAAACATAGATGCTTTTAAGTAAATGGAAAGCCTATAGTTAAGTTATTTACATATTAGAAATATACTAACCCCTGAAATATAAGATTTTAAAGATAATAACTATAATATAATTCTAAAAAAAATCCATTCCGATATAAATCATAAAAAAATTATTAGTCAAATACTTAATTCCAATTAGTTTGTATTTTTAACAAAAAAATGTATAATTTTATTGTTAATTGTTGAGAATTTAAGTTAATTTTTGAAATGATTTGATTGTATTTTCAGTTTTAAATTGTTAATAAAAATGACTTTAAATCAGAAATAAATTAATATCAACATTTTTATTTTTAGTTTGCTATAATACATAATATACTATCATATAAAAATAATATTTAAGAATAATGTCTATATTATAAATGATAATACATATTCAATATCACCTTATAATCATTATTTTGTTTTTATTGCATTTTCAGTATTTTTTTTAAGAATGAACATTTTTTCATACGTATATTATTTAAAAAAATTATTAAAAAATACTTTAATGATGATATTATAAAATTAAAAATATGCTTATACAATTTAAAAAATTGAATTTCCTAATATATATATTTTTTTTACAAATTTATTTTTGTTTTGCTATTAATTTTTTATTTTTTGCTATAGTAATTTTTGCTTTTAATTAATAAAATGTTTTTATTTTCAACTTATAAAGTGTTTTTTAGAAAAAAATATTGATTTTATAGCAAAGTTACAAAAAAAATTTGTAATTAATATATTTCAAATTTAGCGCTATTTTCTTAATAATTTAAAATTCAGTGCAATTGTTTAATTTTATTATTAATTGTTGAGAATTCAAGCTAATTTTTTAAATTATTACATAGTATTTGATTTAATGTATTATATAAAAGGGTTATCACTTAATTAAAATTTAAATAATCGAATCAATTGTTAACAAATAGTCTCAAATGTTGAAAACTATTAGACTACCTTGAAAAATCAATACAATTTTTAATTTTATATATAACATAATTTGAAAATTTTTTATATATTTTGCTATAATTAAACACATTAAATATGTATTTTTATTTTTTCTCATTTTTTGAAATTAATTTTCTTTTTTGAAATTAATTTCTTTTTTTGAAATTAAAATTGATTTTTATATATTATAAAAATAAAGTGATGCTATAAAAGAATAAATTATAAAAAAATAAATATATTATAAAAATAACCATTTTTTATATTTTATTAATGTTATTATGATACTATTTTATTTATTTTAATAATTAGAAAAATTTATTTTTTAATTTTGAGTTTTGGTAAAAAAAATTTTATTCTGAAAATGTAATATATAAAAAATATATCATTTTTTGATATTACTTTTTAAATAATTTTACATATATTTGATTTATTTTATTAATTAATCTTACATTTTTATTTATTTATTTATTTATTTATTTATTTATTTATTTATTTATTTATTTATTTATTTATTATTTATTTATTTATTTATTTATTTATTTATTTATTTATTTATTTATTTATTTATTTATTTATTTATTTATTTATTTATTTATTTATTTATTTATTTAATATAATAGATTTAGCTTATTCTGTTCTTCATTCAATAGATATATTCTTTTTTATTCTAATTAATGTGATTTATAATGCTATAAATGATAATATAATTCATATAATATCAGTAAAAATCAACTGTGTTTATTTATATAATAAGTCAAAAATAAAGATTTATGGAAAAATATTATAAACTAAATAATGTAAATATTTTTAATATCAAGTGAAATACTAAAATTAAAGAAGGTAATGACATTATATACACATATTAAATATTAATTTCGCTGTCGGCCATACTAAGGCTAAAGCACCGGATCCCATTAGAACTCCGAAGTTAAGCGTCTTAAGGCGTGGTTAGTACTAAGGTGGGGGACCGCTTGGGAAGTCCACGTGCCGACAGCCTTTTTTAAAATTTTATAATTCCATTTTTTATATTAGATATATTGTAGATACTTCTTGTATTTTTCTAATTTATAAATTGATTTTTATGGTTAATAAATTTAACCATTTTTTTATGATATATTTTTCATTAACAAATAAATTGATTTTTAAATTATATAAAATGAATATAAATTTAACTAGTAGTCTGTATAGCTATAAAATATATTTTTTAATTTATATATATTGTAGTAATAAAAAAATATTTCATAAAGTATTTCATAATATCAGGTGAAATACTAAAACTAAAGAAGACATTGATATTATATACACATATTAAATATTAATTTCGCTGTCGGCCATACTAAGGCTAAAGCACCGGATCCCATTAGAACTCCGAAGTTAAGCGTCTTAAGGCGTGGTTAGTACTAAGGTGGGGGACCGCTTGGGAAGTCCACGTGCCGACAGCCTTTTTTAAAATTTCATAATTCCATTTTTTATATTAGATATATTGTAGATACTTCTTGTATTTTTCTAATTTATAAATTGATTTTTATGGTTAATACATTTAACCATTTTTTAATGATATATTTTTTATTAACAAATAAATTGATTTTTAAATTATATAAAATTAATATAAATTTAACTAGTAGTCTGTATAGCTATAAAATATATTTTTTAATTTATATATAATGTAGTAATAAAAAAATATTTCATAGTATCAGGTGAAATACTAAAACTAAAGAAGACATTGATATTATAAACACATATTAAATATTAATTTCGCTGTCGGCCATACTAAGGCTAAAGCACCGGATCCCATTAGAACTCCGAAGTTAAGCGTCTTAAGGCGTGGTTAGTACTAAGGTGGGGGACCGCTTGGGAAGTCCACGTGCCGACAGCCTTTTTTAAAATTTTATAATTCCATTTTTTATAGTAGATATATTGTAGATACTTCGTGTATTTTTCTAATTTATAAATTAAATTTAAACATAGTTTTATTATAAAATAATTCAAAAATTCTATCAATGGTTAAAAATAATAATTAAGATTTTATTATAAATACGATATTTAATATATAAACTATTAAAATAATTAAAAAACTTTATCAATAATACTGCTGCGGGAGAATGAGGATTTTATTATGCAATAAATTCTATAGGAAGAAATCCCGGAAATCATATCTGGATAGATTAGAATATGATATTTATTTTCCTTCTTTTAGAATAATACTGAAAACTAAAGTTAAAAAAAAAATAATAGATTATAATATATATGAATTAAAATTGGATAAAAAAATATGTATTATATAAAATATTAATTATAAGAGATAAATGGGTTCATTGAGAGCATTAAATACATGTTGAATATGATTTACCATTTAATTTTAACTTTGAGAATAATTCTAAAACTCATTTTAATGTGTGGGCTGATAATTTAATTCTTTCTTCATCTCATGGCCCTACTGAAATCAATACAAGTCCATATTCAGTTGTCTAACCAACTTTAATGATTTTAAGCATAGATTATGTGGGATATGACGAAAATCTAAACAACTTCGACAATGCTATAGTTGATTCCTTTCTAAGAAGAAATAATTGGAATGGGGAATACTTTGCAGTAAAAATAGAAAAACGATATTTCAGCTGAGATTATGTTATTTAGAAGAAGTAATAGAGGATATATCGGAAGCGGCTACGAGAAATTTATTAAATAGGTTCTCTATAATGATAAGAGATACTTTTTTGTTGGAGAATAATTAATATTCTCCAAAAATTTTGCTAAAAATATTGCTATTTTAAATTGGTTAACATTTAGAACAAGTTTGAAGTATATAACAAGTATAAATTAATATTTAAATCCCTCAGAAACTAACATGTGTAATTTTGATGGGCAATTAAAAAAAATGCAATAAAATTTAGAAAATAGTTTTGATGAATGCATAGATATTGAAATTTTTCAAGAAACGGTTGCAGAATGTATTAAACAAGTAAACTGTGAAGGAATTACATATTATCATAGGCTATAGGGGGTAATGCTATTCTTAATTTTTGAAAAATTCTAATGAGTGCACTTAATGTAATAATAATTAATATCTACCTCAAACTTGTATTAAATTATAAGAAGGAATATTTATAGTTACTTATTTAAATGGATAAAATATATAAAACAATGTTAACTCTAATGTTTAACTCTAAATCTTTTGTTTAAATGCAAGAAAGGGCAATATCGATTAGATATAGCACCTTTTCGTTCACTTCAAGAATTTTTCACGATAATAATAGTTTATAGAAAGACTGTGTTCCTTATTAAAATTATTGTAAAAAGCGATAAATTAATATTAAATTAAAATATAACACTATTTTTTTACATAATTTTATTTATTAATTTACTTTAGTTTATTAGAAAATTTGTGATACTAATGCAAATAAATAAAATCTATTTAGATAAATTAATAATGAGGGGCAATGTGTTTGTGTAAATGGGTTTAAAGAAAACTAAAATTAAATTTGAAAAGTATTATTACTATAAAGGGAATTGTTTTTTCAAGTGTCCAAAATGGACATAAAAAAGTCTAAAAAAAATAGGTTTGTATAAAAATTAATTATAACATAAAACAATATAGCTGTTATTATTATTTTAGAACTTTTGGGATTGAGTAAACAAATTATTAAATAAATAGAAAAATAGATAAATAATATGTAATAGTTTGGTAATAAAATTAATAAATTTTTTAAAAAATAGATATTAAAATAATATTATATTTTATCCTTTAATAATTTTTTTTTTTGACCAGAACATATACTCATACAAAATATATTTAAAAATTTTAAATTAATGTTAATTTTAATTACCCTTATAATAATGCTGATTATAGCTTTTTTTATTTTATAATTTTTATTATATTCATTTATTTATAAAATACATAAATAATTATATTTAATTAAAAAATAAGCATTAATATTTAAATTTAAATTTTTTAAATTAAAAGCCATAATATATGTTTATCGCATTACAAACACTTAATTACCATATCAATAATATACTTCTTATATAATAACATTTTCATACAAATTTTATCTACTTTAATATCAAATTAATAATACAGTTATTTCAAATTATTTAGATTTATTTTTTAAGTTCTCTCATTAATATTTTATCATTAATTTTGATTAATGAGTATACTTATCAAATATTTATGCTAAATATTAAAAATCATCACTATTTAATATATATTGATTATTATATAGTAATTGAAATTAAAAAAGAAGAATAAATTTTAAAATTTGCTTGCAAAAAAAAAAAAAAAAAAAAAAATAAATAAATATCACAAAAAAAAAAATATAAATAATAATTATTTTTAAACAAATTATTTATAAATAAATATACTTTTTCGATTATGAATTTTTTATTATTATGTTTCTATAAAATTAATTACTATATGATATGATTTTCATTTAATTTTATTTCATAGTTTAATAAAAATTAATACTTTATATTAATTAAAATCAATATTATTATTTAAATAATATATTTACTAATTTAAATATATAAAAATCGTATATATTTACAAATAATATATATTTAGATTGCAATAGCATAACTTAATTATATAATGTAATTTTTAGTTTTAAATTTTTTAAAATTTGCAATTTTTTTTATGTTTTACTTATATTTCAATTTATTTAATAATATTTATAATTCTATTTATTTTTTTTTCTTCTAATCTTCTTTGTTATTTTATTATTTTGTTTGAGGGGAATTTATAACCTTATATAATCCCACTAGATAGATTATCAAGGTATGTCTCTGGATTTATTTCATTATGTATAAGAATTTCTTTATAAGTTAGCCTTTTATTATGACATTTACAGAAATATTATGAGTAATGATATAATTTTTGTTATCATTATTATTATTATTTATATTTCTGTTTAAATTTATAAAGTATTAACTAGCGTTGTTTTAAAATTGTTACCGTCTAATTTCTTGCATAGAGATTATAGGTGCTTAATTTTCTCTAAATATATTGAAACGAGAATTAGTATTTTTTACAGAAGAAATATTCCATTATATTATTTTAAATTTATTTATAATAGTAAGAGTAATATTTATTTTGTTTGCATGGTTTTTTATTAGAAATTTTAGTATGATCTATTTTTTCAGCAGAACTACTAAAATTCTGTATTTAAATTTGTTCATCAATTTTATCTATTTGGTGAATATATTTTTTAACAATTATTACATTTAATAAATTTATAGTATCAATTAATTGAGATATCATTTATTCTGTAGCATTTTATTAACTTTATATTTCTTCTATTATTTGTTGTAAATTATCTTTTTATTTTCATTTTCTTTTGTTTTATTAATTTTTACTTTCTGTTATTTAATTTAATTTATTTAGAATTATTATCCTGAAATATTTCTATTTAAATTTTCAACAATTTTTTAATTGATTATTAATCAATTGCTTAAAATTTCATTTCATTAAATCATAAACTTAAAAATAAAAAAAATAAATTAATATTTAGAAAATGATATTACAAAAAATATAAATGCAAGTTTTATACAGATTCTGCTTTGTTCTTATTTTCATAATCATAAATTCTAGTTCAACTCCTCTTGCTTTTCTATGTTATTAGTAATGTAATAGTTGTGGTACTGGTGAAATTTTAAATTATCCTTAAAATTATTATTATAAATATCGAGATTGCCTTACTTGCACCGCAGATCCTAATAGAACTCCTAATCTACCTAAATGTTTATGCAATACAGGATATTACTTTAATGGAGATAAATGTGTATGTAAAAAATTAAAAAACGACATAACTAACTATATATATTAATATAATATTATTAATGCTTATTTTTTTAGAATAAATAGTTGGAATTGTGTTATATGATGATTTTGAATCAGGGTAAATAGCTAATAATTGGATTGGTTAAGGTTCAATACCTATAAGTGCTGTATATGAAAATGTTCCGCCTGGAAATAAGTCAATTAGATTTAGTGAAAAAAGAGAAGGGGGAGATATGATATGGAAGCAGTTATTTCAAACATTATAATATGATGAAATATTTTGGATTTATTTTGATTATTAAGATAATACAGACATAGGTTAAGATAAGCTATATTTTGGACTTAACTTTATAGGATTTAATGTAGGAAATCATTTGTGGAAATAATCTACTGATAAATTTCCTGGGTTAATTTAAATACCTAAAACTACAGGTATGAATAACAAATTTAAATTAATATATATATATTTAAATTAATAATTTAAGGTACAAGTTGGGGACATTGGGAGTATTAATTAAAGGTTGAATATGATTACCCTTTCAATATAATATTCGAAAATTTTTCAGATACCCATTGGACTGCATATATGGATAATATTATTCTTTCCTCTTCTCATGGCCCCACTGAAATCAATAAAAGTCCATATTCAGTTCTCTAACCAACTTTAATGATTTTAAGTGTAGATTATGCGGGATATGATGGAAATCTAAACAATTAACAATTCAACTTTGATATAGCCGCAGTTGATGCTTTTTTAGGAAGATAGGATTGGAATGGAGAATAATTTGCTGTAAAAATAGAATAATTTGATATTATAGAAGAAATCCTTCTATTTAGAAGCAATAGTGGAGGATCTATCGGAAGCGGCTACGGGAAATTTATTAAACAGATTCTTTATAATGATAAGAGATACTTTAATGTTGGATAATATCTAATATTCTCCAAAAATTTTGCTAAAAATATTGCTGATTTTAAATTGGGTAAAATTAAAATTAATTATGTATATAGCAATTAGAATATTATTAATATTTAAATTCCTCAGAAACTGGCATGTGTAATTTCGATGGGCCATTAAAAAAATGCAATAAAATTTAGAAAATTGTTTTGATGAGTGCATAGATTTTGAAACTTTGCAAGAAGCTGTTACAGAATGCATTAAGTAAGAAAACTGTGAGGGAATTACATATTCTCATAGGCTATGGGGGGAAACAAGTCTAAAGGATTTCAGCTGGGGTATGGTTACTAACTGAGAAAATATGGATTATCTCCGAACAGAGATCCCCCAAGATAATTTGAATACTCTTGGAGAAAGAAGAAAATCCCAGATGGAAAATTCTAGGCTGGATTGGATATAGAATGTTCAGGTAAATGAAATAATTTTACTTTCCATTTCAATAGTTTTATATTTAAATATTAGATTGTGATTCTATATTATGCAAAACCTGTATTTTAAACCCGAAAAACTGTCAAATATGTTCTCATACCCCTTCAAGATTTAATGCTCCTACTTGTGAATGTAGGAATCTATACAATGATGTTGGAAAGAAAGAATGTGAATAGATAAGTAAAATAATATTTTTATTATTATTTTTCCATATAATATTGTAAATTTTATTTATTATTAATAATAGAATGCTTATACAAATGCTAAAGATGCTCTATTGATCCTAATGAATGTATTACTTGCAAAGTTGGAGTAGGAAGGCAAACAAACCCTCCATGCAATTGTGAAGTAATAAAAAATGATATAATAAAGTAAATTATTTTATAAATTTTGAATATTTTAAGATTGGATATTATGAAAATCAATTTAACCTAAACTGTGAATAATGCTAGTCTTAATGTTTGAGTTGTAAAAGTTCTAATGAGTGTACTTAATGTAGAAATAATTAATATCTGCTGCCAAATTGTATTAAATTATAAGAAGGAATGTTTACAGTTATCAATTAAAATGGATAGAATGATATAAAGTAATGTTAACTCTAATGTTTAACTTGTTCTAAATCTTCTGATAATTGTACAGCATGCTAGAAAGGGCAAAACAGATTAAATAGGGCACCGGAATGTTCTTGTCAAAATGGTTTTCATGATAATAATGGTTTATTAAAAGATTGTGTTGCTTGTTCATAGTTCTGCATGAAATGGTATATTTATTTTTATTTTGATATTTACAAAAATTGATTGCAAACCATATTATTTTTAGTTTATCTGAAAGCAAATGTCTCTAATGCTATACGGATATAAATCGCCATTTGAATCATTTATATGAATGTGTTTGTAATATTGGATATAAAGAAAATAACTCTAAAATATGCTAAAAATGCTATCATTATAAAGGAGAGTGCTTATTTCACTGTCCTGTATGGACGAAATCTGATTCTCAAAGATTTATATGCTAGTCAATACAATATTAGCCTTAAAATAATGTTATTCTTATTATTATTTTGAGCACTGCTATTTTGTGCATCATAATTGTGAGAAATTTTTTTATAAAGTTTGCAGTAGCTCGGAAATTTTTTATTAAAGATATAGTAATTAATAAAAATATTTCAAATTTCACTGATTCAAATTAAATAAAATAATAAGAAAACGTATGATTATTTGTATTTTTATTGAAATTATTTTTAAATATTCATAAAAAATATATTTTACTTTATTTTATTTTATATTAATATTTATAAATCTTAAATAATAAAATTTAATTAATTACAAGTACTTTTCCCAAATAAATATATTATTTTTATTTAATATTATAAAATATTTATATTTAAATAACATCTATTATAATTAATTAAAGACATTATAGTAATAATGTATAATATACAAATTCATAAAAATAATTATTTAATATTTTATATATTTATATAGAGTTAAATGTAATAATATCTAGTCTAAAAAATAAGATTTTTTATCATCTCCTATTGATATAATTTCTAATTTATAATGATCCAAGAGATTGTATGGACTGTTATTACTCTTCAAGAGATAACCCGGGGGTGTGAATTTAACTGGTCAATAAAACTATACCACGTATAAAAATTTGTACATAAGGAATTTTCAAAGAGTTAAAATTTTATACGTGGTAAAAAATTTGTTTATCACATTTACAATTTTTATAAAATAGAAGAATTTTATATTTCTAATATAATTCAAATTTTATTATTATAAAATAAGTAACATTAAATTAATTTAGTGAAATTATTGCTATTTCAACAAATAATATTTCAAACTATGTAATATTAATTTTTTAAGGTTATCTAAATATTTTCAATAGTGTCTATTTTTTAATAATTACTCCAATTATTAAAATTTTAATTTAATTATATTCTGCTTATATAATGCACTAAATCCAATAGTAAATAATCATTAAAAAAATTTCGCTAATTTCATATTTTCATAAAAAGAGAGATAAATTTATATTAATTTCTGGGAAATAAAGTTAAAATCTAAAACTTCTAATAATTTTTTCTTTTATCTCATATAGAGTGTAAATTTCAGGGAGATAGTCGTGGTACTACAAATCTATATCTAATTTGTAAACATAGTTAAAACAAGAGCTAAAGTGATCCCATTGTACTTGATTCCAATTAGTTAGTATTTTTAACAAAAAAATGTATAATCTAATATTATAAACTAAAAATTTAAATATTTTTAATATCAAGTGAAATACTAAAACTAAAGAAGGTAATGACATTATATACACATATTAAATATTAATTTCGCTGTCGGCCATACTAAGGCTAAAGCACCGGATCCCATTAGAACTCCGAAGTTAAGCGTCTTAAGGCGTGGTTAGTACTAAGGTGGGGGACCGCTTGGGAAGTCCACGTGCCGACAGCCTTTTTTTAATTTTATAATTCCATTTTTTATAGTAGATATATTGTAGATACTTCTTGTATTTTTTCTAATTTATAAATTTATTTTTATGGTAAATAAATTTAACCATTTTTTTATGATATAATTTTTATTAAAAAATGAATTGATTTTTAAATTATATAAAATGAATATAAATTTAACTAGTTATCTGTATAGCTATAAAAATATATTTTTTAATTTATATATAATATACTAAAAAAATATTTCATAAATTATTTTTAGAAGTGAAATACTAAAACTAAAGATAATGACATTTTATACACATATTAAATATTAATTTCGCTGTCGGCCATACTAAGGCTAAAGCACCGGATCCCATTAGAACTCCGAAGTTAAGCGTCTTAAGGCGTGGTTAGTACTAAGGTGGGGGACCGCTTGGGAAGTCCACGTGCCGACAGCCTTTTTATTTTTTAATTTATAAAAGAAGAAAAAGAGCAATAAACTTATTTTAAATTGAAAATTTTAAAAAAGTAAAATAAAACATAATATAAGTTTTTTAAATTATATAATTAAAATTTTAAATATATTTAATTAAATGTTCCTTCATTTAAAATTACTTATTAATAAATGAAGTAATAATTTAATATGTATAGCTCAGCCAATATTGAATACAAATCAATGATTGGTGTTAATAAACACTTATTAAAAGTTAATTTCGCTGTCGGCCATACTAAGGCTAAAGCACCGGATCCCATTAGAACTCCGAAGTTAAGCGTCTTAAGGCGTGGTTAGTACTAAGGTGGGGGACCGCTTGGGAAGTCCACGTGCCGACAGCCTTTTTTAAAATTTTATAATTCCATTTTTTATAGTAGATATATTGTAGATACTTCTTGTATTTTTCTAATTTATAAATTTATTTTTATGGTAAATAAATTTAACCATTTTTTTATGATATATTTTTTAGTATAAAATAAATTGATTTATAAATTATATAAAAATAATATAAATTTAGCTAGTTGTCTGTATAACTATAAAAAATTATTTAATAATTTATAAATAATGTAATAAAAAAATATTTCATAATATCAGATGAAATACTAAAACTAAAGAAGACATTGATATTATATACACATATTAAATATAAATTTCGCTGTCGGCCATACTAAGGCTAAAGCACCGGATCCCATTAGAACTCCGAAGTTAAGCGTCTTAAGGCGTGGTTAGTACTAAGGTGGGGGACCGCTTGGGAAGTCCACGTGCCGACAGCCTTTTTTAAATTTTATAATTCCATTTTTTTTAGTAGATATATTTTAGATGCTTCTTGTATTTTTCTAATTTATAATTTGATTTTTATGGATAAAAAATTTAACCATTTTTTATGATATATTTTATATTAAAAGATAAATAGATTTTTATCTTATATATAATTAATATAAATTTAGCTAGTTGTTTCTATAACTATAAAAATTTATTTTTTAATTTCCATATAATATAATAAAAAATATTTCATAATATCAGGTGAAATACTAAAACCAAAGAAGATAATGACATTATATACACATATTAAATATTAATTTCGCTGTCGGCCATACTAAGGCTAAAGCACCGGATCCCATTAGAACTCCGAAGTTAAGCGTCTTAAGGCGTGGTTAGTACTAAGGTGGGGGACCGCTTGGGAAGTCCACGTGCCGACAGCCTTTTTTATATTTTTTAGATTTATAGTTTATATATTTATAATTTACAATTTATAAATAGTCCTTATTTTTTATTATGACCTAATTTTAATTATATATTTGAATAAAAAATAGAATATAATTGTAATACAAAAATTTAAAATATTTCAGTAAAAAAAATATTACCTTTAAAAAAAATTTATAGTAAAGTGGTAATAAATTATCATTATAACTAAAAAAATTGTTAATCTTTGCAATAAATCATAATTAATATGTTATAGAATTATTAATAAGATATGTTTATATATTTAAAAAATGTAATTTAAAAGTATAATATTTCATAAAAATATTAAAAATAATGAGCATAATGACATTATTTTCACATATTAAATATTAATTTCGCTGTCGGCCATACTAAGGCTAAAGCACCGGATCCCATTAGAACTCCGAAGTTAAGCGTCTTAAGGCGTGGTTAGTACTAAGGTGGGGGACCGCTTGGGAAGTCCACGTGCCGACAGCCTTTTTTTATTTATTTTTTAAATAATAAATAAATTTTAAAAATTTAAATTATTAATTATTATATTATTTTAAAATATCTATTGTTTACTTTGTAATTTAAATTTTTCTCATTTATTTTAGGATGCCAGAATTGTATAGGTTTTATTATTTTATTTTAATTAATTAAATGAAATTTCATATTATTTACTGTTTTTATTATTTTTTTATTAAATTATTTAAGGAATTCATAAAAAATCAAATCAAATAATGACAGTTGGAGGTAAAAATATTTAAGTGGAAAAACCTCATCATAATATTGAAGAGAAGAAGCGAATGAATAAATATGTGAATATCATTTTATACACACCTTTATTTATTTTGATAGTTTCTTTGCTTATAGGAATATATTATAGTAATAGAAATAACAATAAAAATAATAATGAGAAATAACCTATTTTCTCTTTTGAATTATTATGTCATTTTTTTACGAAAGGATTATTGTCCTTTGTACATTTCTTTCACAATATATTAGAAAATGGAATATTTACCTCAAGTAATATAATCAGATTTATGGCAAAAGAAGACAAAAGATTCGAAAATACTACTGTATCCATCATTGAATATAGTAATTTTTTCCCAAACATTACCGAATTTAATATTTATCATTTACAAACAAATGAACCCTTTATTTGTAAGGGTTGTATTAAGTATTGGCCTGCTTATCAAAAGTAAAAATTAAAATATGAAATAATTATTTTTAAATTAATTTATTTTTAGATGGAGCAGTGACAAATACCTGAATGAAAAGATAGGAGAAATAGAAATTTAAGTTGAAAAAAGAGATGATGGAGTTTCTACCTTTGCCTATTTTTAAAAAGAATATAAGGAAATCCACATGAAATATAGCGAATTTACTTAGAAGTATAATAACTTTAATGGTACTTCAGAGCGTTTGTATTATGCTAACTAGCCTATTCCGGAACCTATTCAAGATGATATAATAGAACCTCCGATAGGATAAATTATGTATTTGGAAAAATTAAATTTTTGGTAGGTAAAAGCACCCAAATTATTAATAATATTATGATGAATAGAAAAAATTAATAATTTTATTTATAGAGTGCTGGAGGCAGTGAAAGCCTACCACATACCGATGCTTTTGATAATTTTTTGTGCTAAATTGCAGGGTATAAAGATATAGTTTTGGTACCTCCTACGTAGAGGTCTCATTTGTATTTGTAAGAAGGTGTATCTAACTATAGCCCAATTAATTTTTTCAATCCCGATTTAGAAAAACACCCAAAATTTGAAAATGTTCAGGGCATTATGAGAGTCAGGCTTGAGGCTGGGGATGCTTTATTTTTACCTGCTTTTTGGTGGCATCATATAATTAGTTCAAAGTAACGATCTATTGCAGTTAATTATTGGTACACACCAAACTATATGTTTTCTATGATCTTTGGGGGAATTGAAACATTTTAAATTTGATTAATAGAATTTAATAAATATATAAAAAAGATTTAAATAATATAATGATTATATTTACTCAATAAATAGATATATATACATATTAGTATAATTCATTTTTTATATCTTATGGAAAATAAATAAGCATTACAATAATATTATATTTTTTTATGTAAAAATTTAATGAAAATGTAAGGTAGATATGTACAATACAATGTTAAAAATTATATTTAAATCAAAATTGATATCTTGTTTTGGTATTCTTGCTGTTGGAAGATTTCTGAGAGTTGGCACTTTACTTTAAAAGTGAAGATTTGGTAGGTCTTGGGTGGGGTCCTTGTTATTTAAGACTTCCTGCTTTTTGCATACTCATTGGATTTCTCCAGTCATCCTTGGAGTATTCATCTTAAAATTTATTATAAGAATAATTAGAAAATATATTACTTATATATTATTTAAATGTAAAAAAAATTTACTGTTCAAATTCTGCTGAGAATTGTTTGCTTTTTTGAAGGGATATTCGTAGAATTGTTTATTAGCTGTATTTTATTGTGATTATTATTACAGCTGTTATTGTTGTTGATTCTATGAATGTTATTAACTATTGTTATTTTATTAGTTAATGAGCATCATTTATTATTATTACTAATAAAATTGTTATTATTATTGTTGTTGCAATTAATTTTGCATATTTTAGCTGGTATTTTTATTGTTCATAGGTGGTGAATTATAAACATCACTATGTTGTTACTATTACTGCATTAAATTCTATTGTAATTATTGTTACTACTAAAATTATTATTATTGCTACTATTATAATTATTACAAATTGATATGTTCTTATTACTATTATTGGTTTTATTCTTAGTTCTCACTTTTACTATTATTTGCATTGGGCCTTTAGTTAATATTTTGATTTTAAGGAGAGCTCATTTTAGTAGGGGGTAATCTTTGTTACTATTGTTTATCATTCTAAGATATCGGTGACTGAGATTACTGTCCTGATAGCTTGAGCTAGTAAGTAGGCAAACTATTTTTCAAACCTTCTTAGCTACCCATTTTCTGTAAATTTTAATTTAGTTACTACAATCTACTTTTTTTAGATTGTAAGCTTCCCTGGCTGCTTTTCAAATCTTAGGGTTGCTATTACTATTATTATTCAAATTATTACTATTATTGAATAACTATATGATCTTATTTTTATTAAGGTTCATTTTCTTATTATTATTATTCTTTTTACTGTTAGATTTTTTGCTGTTTTTGCATTTATTTCATCTTTTAAAATTCTACAGGGTCAAAACTTTCTTTTTATGAGCTTCTTATGTTTTCAATTTCCTGTTGAATTTCAGGATTTGTTATTTAGAAGTGATGATCTATCTACTATTCCAACATCTGGATTCTCTGTTTCAAATAATGGTTTTCCTGTTCTAATTATTGTTCATTTAAAGTTCTGCTGCTCATTTAGCGACTAATACTGTTGTTATTTTGTAGGGCTTCTCTCAGATCGTGCTGCAAATTTTGGTTGGTTTTTTGCAAATCTGAAATTTTTGCCTCATAATTTTGTATGACTTGGTCTAAATGAGCATTTACTTCAGTGTGATCTATTTCCCCTTCTTCTTTGCCAGAGGCTGGATATCTTTCTTCCAAGAGTTCTTTTTCTTCTTCACTTAAAAATTGAAGCATTTTTAGTTTTAATGCTTTATTTTTTTCAAAAACTATTTCCCTTTCTTATAATAAATTGTGAGAAATTTGGTTTTAGTTGTTCAATTCATTAACCAAGACTCTAGTTTTGTCCATTAAAATTAAAACTACCTGGTAAAGATCTTATTCACTGCTTTCCTTAATTTAATTTATATTATTTATAGGGCTTTAATATGATTTCTACTATTTATGTTATGATTGTTGAGAATATTAATATTATTATTGTTTATGCTGTTCTAATTGCTGTTAGTACCCCTATTGTTATTATTACATTTAAGTTTAAACTGGGTACTCCTCCACATTGCTTAAATGATCGGCACTCTCAGCCAGATTTCTTCCCATTTATTTGTTTTAATTGTATACTCCGTTTTAGTTAACTTTCATTTTTATTATATAATAAGTGATTTATTAGATATTTATTACTTTTAATATAATCAAATATTAATGTTTCTATATAGTTGTTTAGTGATCGTTTGATTATAAAATATAAATAATTTTTTATTTATTAATAAACAAGAAAGAAAGTAAGCAAATAAATAAAATTTAAATAATTTGTTTCATATATTTATGCTAAAAGCATTTTTATTATTTTAAAATTATCAATCTATAAATTTTAATATATGTTGATTAATTAGTAAATAATATGTAATTAAATTTAAATAATTATAAATATATATATAATATAGAAAAATAAAAATTTTAAAATGATGATTATGATTATATTTATATTTATATTATATTAATAAAATAAAATTGACAATATTATTTATTTATTATACTTTTTATTATTAAAAAATAAAATTTTAACAATATTTAATCATTTGTTTTTTTTATATATTTTTTAAAATAAAATATTATAAAATAAATTTTTAATAATTATTATTATTTTATTTTCATATCTGTAATCTTAATTATTTCATATTATATTTCAAAATTTTAATTAAACTTTAGGGAATACCGTTTTTAATATCCAAGTAATTTCAGCTTATGTAGAATAAGATATATTATCCTACCTATTAATATATATATAAATAATGCAATGTTTATTTTTTAAAAACAATAATAATAAAGAACTTACATTGTTTTATAATATCCACAACTTAAAATATATATTATTTAATTAAAGATACCAATCTGAGTACCCTTTAAATTTATTTCTAATTAAATTAAATTTCCCATATATTTAAGTGATAAAGCTAATTCAAAAGCACCATGATCTGAAATTTTGTTTTAACTATTGATAATAAAATAATAGCATTAAATATTATTTTGTTATTTTAATAAATAATGCTATATATATATAATATAGTTTAAAATACTTTGTGAATAAATAGCCTATATCATAAAAAAATTAAATTAAAGTAAATTTTTAAAATATTTTATTTAACTTTATTACATTTTTTAATATATATATAATTTTTTAAGTATCAATAATAATTAAAAATAAAAAGCTTATATATATAATATAAATATATTTTTCAACTTTTTATTTAAAAAAATAATTTATTTTATCAAAAATTGATACTCAAATTTCAAATAAAATGAATTAAAACTTATGTATATACAATTTATTCTTAAAATATCTAACAGGAAATTTCTGGTTTATATTAATTTTATGACTGAGATATAATTTAAAATATTGCATTTTAATAAAATATAAAACTGAATTTTGTATTAGAATACAAAAAAACTAAAAAAATATATATATATAATTACCCTAAATTTAATTTCAATATCTTCAAATTTTATTTTTTTTAAATTGATTTAGCTAATTCTATAACACCTTCATTGTTAATATAATTTTATCTATGATTATTAAAATATCGTCAATATTAAATAACAAATTATATTTATATTTAAAAATACTAGAAATTCAATTCTAAAGAATTCAAATTCTAAAACTAACCAAGTGATTTTGCGAATTATTGAAAATGATTATCAGATATTTTGTTATTTCTAAAAATAATTTAATTACTAAATTTGTTTCCAATAAATAATAATAAAATTTATGATAAGTAATTAAATTATTGTTTATTATATTTATTACGCATAATTTAATTTTAATTATGTTAGTTTTTATAATTTTGAAAGAGAATTTCCTAAATTTTCTAAACCATAGCCATTGATATAATTATTACTAAATGTTTATAATAATGAATTTAATAAATATTTTAAATTATATATTTTAATTTAATTTTATTATTAATTTATAACCTAATATTTATTTCTAAATAAGATATAACTTGCATTTACTCAAGGGATAATCCTAATACCGTGATTTCACTATCAGAAATATTTTACCCTCTAATTTAAAATATATAAGCTAATTTAATAATTGCAATACCATTTTTGTTTATAAAGAATTTAAAAAAATTAAAATAATAAATTAGATATTGTACTATAATGAAATCTTATACTCTACTTATGGGTCTAGTTATTTTTTTATTCTTAATAACATTCTCTAAATTAAGTATAAAAATAAATACATTAATATTGTAATAATATTAGCTACTTACTACTTATATTTTTTAATTCTGGCATCACATTCAGATCTAAATAAAATAAATTATAAAATATTAAATTATTTCAAAATAAGAAAAGTATATTTACTATATTTATTCTTAAATCTATCTAATCGCTGTTTAATTTTCCCTATTAAATATAAAAATAAATATAAAAATAATGATAGTAACAGCTATTTACTACTAAGATTTTTTAATTCTAATATCACATTCTGATCTAATTATAATAAAATATTAAATATTAAAATTATTTTAAATATAAGAAAAAGTATATTTATATTTATTCTTAAATTTATTTAATAGTTGTTTAATTTTCCCTAATAAAAATAAAAATAAATATAAAAATAATAATGCTAGCAGTTATTTACTACTAAGATTGTTTAATTCTTATACCACATTCTGATCTATATAAAATATATCATTAAATATCAAAATTAATTCAAAGATATAAAAAAACTTATTTATTATAAGTTTTTTAATGTTTATTTACTATATTGGTTATATTTAATCTTTAATTTATGGAATTTTCGCTTCACATTTTCTAATAAAAAAAAAATATATATATAAATAATTATACTAATAAATATTTACTATTAAGATTTTTAAATATTTCTATCACATTCTCTTTTAAATAAAACAAATAAATAAATATTTAAATTATTTCAAAGATAAGAAAAAGTGTATTTACTATATTTGGAGACAAAAAATAATAACTATAAACAAAATAAAACTTAACAATAATGGAAGATGTAGATTTTTTTTTAATTTAGCTTATTAATCATTTTATTATACTAAGTTTTAATTATTTATAAATTTTATGATTAATTTTGTATTTTTTCAAATTTTTATTAAAACTTGCTATTTAAATTTCCAATAGTTTTTTAAAAGTCATTGTTATATTTTAATATTTATTGATTATCATCAATTTCATTTTAATTATAACTATCTATCTAATCTAAATTCTAAATTATATCTTTCAAAGTGTCTTAAAGTTAAATTTATCGCCAATTTCCAGAATCAGTACATTTAAGGAATAATTTATAATAATTTTCTTCTTATTATTATTTTATAAGGATTTATTACTCAATTAATTATATCTTTGTGTTCATTTTATCTTAAACAATTTATATTTCTTTTTCAAATTATATTTTAGTTGCTAATAATGCTTATTATTTTTTTAAATACTACTCTTCATTATTTTATTATTATTATATTTAATTAAATTGTTAATAGTATTTAGACATCAAGTCAGTTATCTCATAATAATACTTGTTAGAAGGATCTTAATGATTATGAATATCTTAATTAATACACACCTTGCACACAAGAGTATTTTATTAAGAACATTAACTATTGCAACACAGAAAATCCAAATTATGTGCTTAGTGTTTCTGGGGTATATATTAAAAAATAATTAATATATTATATTTTTAAATAACTGTTTTATAAAAATTTCTAAAGGGCAAGATGGAGATCACTATTTAAATATGAACTCTTCAAATTCTTATATACTCATTCTATTTTCTAGAAAATCTAACTCCTAGTCCTACATTCTTTTAACTGTAATAAAAGTATTAAGTTATAATAATAAAAAACTTTAAAATATATAAATTGCTCACTTTATAATGGATTTTATTTATGGTTTTAATTGTATTATTTTATTTTGGATATTTTTATTCGGAAATTAATTCTTTTTATTCTTAATAAAGTTATCTACAGAGAAATTTATGTATATTATTATAAAAATAAAATAGGAAATATATACATTAATGGTTTATAAATAACATTTTAACATAATTTTTTTTTCAATTCATAAAGGAATTCACAAAATATAAAATCTATATGTTTTCCTATTATTTTCTAAATATTTAATAAAATGATGAATAATTCAAATTTTTACATATTATATTATCAATTTCTAAAAAAAAAATTATTTATTATATTTATTTTTATTATTTTTAAAAAGAATCATGATATAAAATTCCATTTTTGTTGGTTAATTAGAAAATAATATGTAATTAAAATTATAATAATTATAAATATATATATAGAAAATAAAAAATAAAAAAATTAAGATTGTACTTAAATCTATATTAATATTAATAAATTGATTTTTTTTATTTAAATTAATATTTCTTTATTATATTTTTATTTTATAAATATTTTTAAATAAAAATATTATTAATATTATTAATTTTTTTTTTTATCACATTTGATATCTGTAATTCATATTTTAATTGTTTTATTAATTTTTAAAAATTTAATTAAACTTCAGGGAATATGTTGATTAATTAGTAAATAATATGTAATTAAAGTAAAATAATTATAAATATATATATATAATTTAGAAAATAAAAATTATAAAATTATGATTATATTTATATTATAATATACTAATATTAATAAAATCAAATCAAAAATATTATTTCTTTTTATACTTTTTATTATTAAAAAATAAAATTTTAACAATATTTTATTAATTAATATTATTATTATTTTATTATCATTTGTCTAATATGTAATTTCATATATTTCATATTTCATATTTTATATGTTTTATTTTTTTCAAAATTTTAATTAAACTTTAGGGAATACCGTTCTTAATATCCAAGTAATTTTAGCTTATGTAGAATTAGATATATTATCCTACCTATTAATATATATATATAAATAATGCAATGTTTATTTTTAAAAACAATAATAATAAAGAACTTACATTGTTTTATAATATCCACAACTTAAAATATATATTAAATAATTTAAGATACCAATCTGAGTACACTCTAAATTTATTTCTAATTAAATTAAATGTCTCATATATTTAAGTGATAAAGATAATTCTAAAGCACCATGATAAAAAATTTAGTTTTAACTATTAGTAATAAAATAATAGCATTAAATATTATTTTGTTATAAATAATTTTGTATATATATTATATACTTTAAAACTAGCATTTATCATAAAAAAATTATATTTATGTAAATTTTAAAAAAATTAAATTTAGTTTTTATCAATCTGTTTTTAAAAAATAATTTATTTTATCAAAAATTGATACTCAAATTTCAGTTATTAAAAATTACAAGAAAATAAAATTAAAACATGTGTCATAGATATAGAATTTATTCTTAAAATACCTAGCAGGAAATTTCTGGTTTATATTAATTTTATGATAGAAAGACAATTTAAAATATACAACTGAATTTTTATTAGATTAACAATAACCTAAAAATTAAATATAATTACCCTATAGTTAATTTCAATTTCTTCAAATTTGATTTTTTAACAATGATTTAGCTAACTCGATAACACTTAATTGTTGATATAATTATATCTATGATTATTAATATGTCACCAATATTAAATATCAAATTATATTTAAATTTAAATTTAAATTTAAAGATGCTATAAATTCAGTTCAAAAGAATTAAAATTCTAAATTAACCAAGTGGTTTTGAGAATTATTGAAAATGATAATCCGATATTATGTTATTTCTAAAAAAATTAAAAATAAATTAATTAATAAATTTGTTTCTTGTATATTTTTATGACAAATAATTTCTATATTTATTTATTTTTTTATCACCCACAATTTAATTTTAATTATGTTAATTTTTATAATTCTTAAAGAAAATTTCCTAAATTTTCCAAACCGTAGCCATTATTATAATTATTATTAAATGTTTAAAATAATGAATTTAATACTAAAATATCAAATTTTTTAAATTTTAATTTAATTCTATAATTAGTTTATAATCTAATATTTATTTCTAAATAAATTATACCTTGAATTTATTCAAGGGTTAATCTAATACTGTGACTTCACTATCAGAAATATTTTACCCTCAAAATTAAATTTATATAAGTTAATTTAATAATTATCATTACTATTTTGGTTTATAAGGAAATAAAAAAAATATAATATATAATAAATCATATACTCTATTTATGAGTCTAGTTATTTACTTTATGCATAATCACATTCTCTAAATTAAGTAGAGGTAAAGTAGAAAAAATTTTTAAATTTTTAATATTAAATATAAAAAATCAACACACCGATGAAATATAAACTAGATGGTTTTAATATGATATTTAAAAAACTTTTAGTAAATTTAATATGCAAAGTTAATTAATAATATATCATTAATATAATAATTAGACATTTATAATGAATAATATTTTTGTTGATATTAAACTATTAAATAATATTATATTTAAATCATATCTTATAGTTAATAATTTTATAGATATATATTTTAATATTCAATAAAAAATACTATCAAAATGATTAAATTTGAATTATTATTATACTTTTATAAAATATAAAATTGCAATTAAATTAAAAAAATCCTAATTATTTATAAATAATTTTTAAAAAAATTATTTTATTTATTTATTTAATATTAACATAACCTATTTAATATTTATCCTAAAAATATTATGTTTTCATGCTAATTTTAAGATTTACTCTTCCTTTATTGATTTCAATTACTATGTAATTAATAATATTCATTTGATTTTGAATATTTAACATAACTATTAAATGAATGTAATCGATATTTATAATTTTTGATTATATATCACTAAGAGAATTGAATAAATAAATAATAATAATACAAATTTCTGTAAGAATAATTCAATCAAAAGGATGAGCAAAATTTATAATCAAATATGAATATATTATAGTTTTTTATTGTATGATTTAAAAAAATTAATCATATAATAAACATATATTTTGGCTCATTAATCATAGATTAGCATACCAAATCATAAAATTGTAAAAACTTAATTTTATTATAAATATATATTAAAACATTAAAGTTAATCTTTTTATAAGATATATATATATATGTGTATATTTTAAAATATTATTTTATTATTATTTCAAAAATATAACAGTTATTATTTAATATGTCATGCTAATAATTATAATTGAAATGTATAATTAATAATACTAAATATCATAAATTTTTTTATATATTATCAATAATAAATAAATAAATAAATAAATAAATAAATAAATAAATAAATAAATAAATAAATAAATAAATAAATAAATAAATAAATAAATAAATAAATAAATAAATAAATAAATAAATAAATATATAAATACAAAAATGGCAATAATAGTAATTTATATTTTTTAATTAAAAAAATTTATCTCAAAAATGGAGTACACCAAGGTTCAACATTATGGTGTTTTAAGTTTAAAAATTCATAATTTTATAGTATTTATATTATACTTATTATCATAATATTATTTTTAATTTTAATTTAATTGATTATTTTTTTTTGCTTATGAATACAAATTATTTATTTCAGTTTATACTTCAAATTTGATTTATTGAATATGAAATCTCATTATTAAACGATAAATATACATATAACTTTCTTTGATATTGATTATTTATTAATCAAACATCATTTCTCTAAAATTAAATTTCATTATTTAGTTTTAACTCCCTATTAATATTATATATATTTTTAAAAATAATTTAAAAAATCTATACTAAAATGCAATATAACATATTATATATCTATGAAATAAAATTTAAATTATGAATTTGTCAACTTAAAACACCATAAGTCCTGCACTATTTAATATTTACATGGAAGATGCTATAACTTAACTAAAAAACTAATTTAAAAGAGAGTTTTGGTACAAATTATATGCTGATGATATGGTTGTAATTATCAAACATAGATACCTTAAATAATTTACCAAATTGATACTGAAAATTTTCTAAGATTATGATTTAATATTTAACTCTAAAAAAAGTGCCATAGTTAATATCAAAAATCATCAAAAATTTCATGAAGCTGAAGATATACTTAATATCCCATATTAACAAGAATATAAATTTTTAGGAGTTACAATTGATGGTTTTGGTAAATTAAAATAGCACTTAAATTTTATAAAATCGAGGGAAACCTATCTAAGAAAAAAACTTTTTCATGTATGTTAAACTCTTAACTGGGAAAATAAACACTTAATATGGAATGCATATATTAGACCCTATTTTATATATTTAAGTCCAATTATAAATACATAATCTAAAAGTATTAGAAATTAATTCCATACTATTTGGAGATAATCTTACAAAAAATTCTAAATGCTCCCGTAAAATACTCCAAATGATATCCTTTTTGCAATTTTCGAAAATACTAAATGGACTTCTTAATACTTAGAAACAAAAAATAAACTTAAAATTAATTATAGATTCACACAAATTTTCTAAAATTTGGAAGAAACAGACAAATAAGAACTAGCTAATATTAAACTAATTCCAAATAATTTCCATTCTCTTTTCCACTACTCCAAGTTTGTTTGTTCTTGTTGCAATAAACATCTACACTTTAACACAATTATTCAGCACACAAACTTGAATAAAGAGGAATTTATATTCCGAATGACAAATGTTATAAATTAAAATTATCCTCAAAAAAAGCAAAAGAACTAGAATGATATATAAATTAAATGATTTTATATAATCTTTAATAAATAATTGATTTACTTTTATTCATTAATTAATTAATATTATATAATAATAAATTATGGTATATTTTCATTGATATGGTACATGTTATGTTATTTTTAATTCTTAAATCACATTCTGATCTAAATAAAATAAATTATTAAATATCAAAATTTATTTAATTTTTAAGTTTATATAATTACTTTTCAAATTTCCCAAATAAATGTGACATTAAATATAAAAATAATAAGGGTGAAAGTTAATTACTACCACGAAATTTCAATTCTTATATATAATTTTTATTTAAATAAAATAAATTATTAAATATCAAAATTATTTTATTCTTTAGTTAATATAATTACTCTTAATATTTATCATATAAATATTCCAAGATATCATGCAATATAGCAAATGGCCTTATTATAATATCCAAATATTTCCATTTTATTTCTTCTAAATAGAATAAATTATTTAATTGCAAAATTATTACAAAGATAAGAAAAAGTATATTTATTATATTTATTCTTTCAATTACCTAAATAACATATAAGTAGCACAATCAATATAAAAATAATAATGGTAAATACTAACAACATCAATAAGTAAGATATTTTAATTCTTATATCACATTTTGATTTAAATAAAATAAATTATTAAATATCAAAATTATTTTATTCTTAAGTTTATATAATTACTCTTAATTTTTCCAATATAAATCTACCAAGAAATCTACAAATAATAATAGTAGCAGTAATATAATATCAAAATCTTTCAATGATTCATGAGCTAGATAAAATAAATCATTAAATATCAAATTATTTCAAAGATAAGATAAAGTATATTAATTGTATTTATTCTTACGTTTATCTAATTTATGTATAATTTACACAATAAATATAAAAATAATAATGATAATCTATAACCGATAAGATTTTTTAATTCTTATATCACATACTGATCTAAATAAAATAAATCATTAAATATAAAAATTATTTCAAAGATATGAAAAAGATTATCTACTATATTTATTCTTAAGTTTATTTAATTGTTGTTTAATTTTTCCTAATAAATATTAAAATAAATATAAAAATAATAATAGTAACAGCTATTTACTACTCTGATTTTTCAATTCTTTTATCACATTCTGATCTAAATAAAATAATAAATCATTAAATATCGAAATTATTTCAAAGATAAGTATAAGTATATTTACTATATTTATTCTTAATTTTATCTAATTGCTGTTTAATTTTCCCTAATAAATATTAAAATAAATATGAAAATAATAATAGTAACAGCTATTTACTACTATGATTTTTCAATTCTTTTATCACATTCTGATCTATATAAAATAATAAATCATTAAATATCGAAATTATTTCAAAGATAAGAATAAGTATATTTACTATATTTATTCTTAATTTTATCTAATTGCTGTTTAATTTTCCCTAATATATATTAAAATAAATACGAAAATAATAATAATAGTAACAGCTATTTACTACTAAGATTTTTTAATTCTTATATCACATTCAGATCTAAATAAAATAATAAATCATTAAATATCGAAATTATTTAAAAGATAAGAATAAGTATATTTACTTTATTTATTCTAAAAATTTTCTAATTGCTGTTTAATTTTTAATGGTAGCATGCATGTACTACTAATATTTTTAAATTCTTATTACACATTCTGATCTGAATAAAATATATCATTAAATATCAAATATATTAAATAACATATTTATTATAGGTTTTATTATGTCTATTTACTATATAGCCTATATTTAATCTTTAGATTATCGAATTTTTACTTCACATTATCTAATAAATATAAAAATTAATTTAAACACAATTATAGTAATAAATATTTACTATTAAGATTTTTAAATATTTCTATCACATTCTCTTTTAAATAAAATAAATAAATAAATAAATAAATAAATAAATAAATATCTAAATTATTTCAAAAATAAGAAAAAGTTTATTTACTATATCTAGAGATAAAAAAGAATGACTATAAATAAAATAAAACTTAAGAATAATGGAAGATGTAGATTTTTTTTTAATTTAGCTTATTAATCATTTTATTATACTAAGTTTTAATTATATTTTAATTTTATGGCTATTTTTGTATTTTTTCAAATTTTTATTAAAACTTGCTATTTATATTTCCAATAGTTTTTTAAAAGTCATTGTTATATTTTAATATTTATTGATTATCTTCTAAATCATTTTAATTATAATTATCTATCTAATCTAAATTCTAAATTATATCTTTCAAAGTGTCTTAAAGTTAAATTTATCGCCAATTTCCAGAATCAGTACATTTAAGGAATAATTTATAATAATTTTCTTCATCTTATTTTTTTAAAAGTATTTATTACTCAATTTATTACATTTTTATATTCATATTATCTTAAATAATTTTAATTTCTTTTTCAAATTATAATTTAGTTGCTAAGAGTGTTTATAATTTTTATATATGCAAGTTATCAATACTTTATTATTATTATATTTATGTATATTGATAATAGTATTTAGACATCAAGTCAGTTATCTCAAAATAATACTTGTTAGAAGGATCTTAATGATTATGAATATCTTAATTAATACACACCTTGCACACAAGAGTATTTTATTAAGAACATTAACTATTGCAACACAGAAAATCCAAATTCTGTGCTTAGTGTTTCTGGGGTATATATTAAAAAAAATAATTAATATATTATATTTTTAAATAACTATTTTATAAAAAACTTCTACAGGGCAAGATGGAGATCTCTATTTAAATATGAACTCTTCAAATTCTTATATACTTATTCTATTTTCTAGAAAATCTAACTCCTAATCCTACATTCTTTTAATTTTAAAAAATCAATAAAAAACTTATATAAATATTAAATTATAAAAATAAAAAACTTTAAAATATATAAATTGCTTACTTTAAAATGGATTTTATTATGGTTTTAATTGTATTTTATTTCAATTATTTTATTTTGATTATGTAATTTTTTTTCTTAATTAAGTTATCTGCACAAAAATTTATGTATATTATTATTAAAATAAAATAGGAAATATATATACATATTTTAATGGCATACAAATGATAATTTAATATAATTTTTTTTTTCAATTAATAAAGGAAATCTCAAAATATAAAATCTAATAGTTTTGCTATTATTTTCTAAATAATTAATAAAATAATAAATAATTCAAATTTAAAATATTATATTATCAATTCTAAAAAAAAATTATCTATTATATTTATTTTTTTACTTTTATATAGAATCATTATAAAAATAGACATTTTTGTTTAATTTATAAATTAATATCTAATTGAATTATAATTATAAAATATATACTTAGATTAATAAAATATATTAAATTAATGATTGCTTATATATCAAAATCAACAAATGTTTTTTCAAATTATGTTATATATATAATTAATAAATTATATTGATTTTTCAAAGTTGCTTAAATGTTTTCAACAAGTGAGTCTGTTTATTAACAATTTATTCGATTATTTAAATATTAATTAAATGATAACCCTTTCATGAAATTAATTTACAAAAATTTATTTATCCAAAAGATATTTTATAAATAATATCATTAAAGATATCTAACTCTCCACATTTTAAGATTATATTTAATTGAGTTATTTTTCTCAGAGATTTAAGTAATAAAGCTAATTTTAAAGTACCCTGATCTCTAATATTATCCCAACTTTTGATATTAAAAAATTGAATAAAGAAATTAGTAGTATTATTTTCATTAAAAAAGTTATAAATCTAAAAATTATCTGATAGTTTAATTTTGTTTATTTTTTAGTTTTTTCTGCATATTTTTATTAGTGCTCTTATTATTTTTTGAACACAATACATACTTTATAAACAAACCTAATAATTTTTTCACAAATTAAATTAATTCATAAATATACGTAATATACATATACTTTTCTATCTATTTTTTTAAACAAAAATTGTTTTTTTATCAATTCAATAATCATAATTAGTGTATAAAAAATACAATGTAATTGATGTATTTACTGTAGTTACATAATTAATTCTTAAAAAACATAGCATACAATTTTTGATTTGTAATTTTATTTTAAAGAATATAATATTATTAAGTTATTTTGCTATTTTAATAAATGATGTTATATATATATAAATTAATTAATGAATATATAGCCTGTGTCATATAAAAGTTATATTTAAGTATATTTTCAAAGTTATGAATTTAGTTTTATTGTATTTTTATGAATATTTTGATTAATAATTTTATAAATATTAAATATATAATTTATTTTTTAAGAAATAAATATTTAAAAAAAATTATTTAATAGGTATTTGTATTTAATATAAATTCTGTTCAATCTGTTTTTTTGAATAAATAATTCATAATAAAATTTTATTTATTAAAAATTACCAAAAATATAATAAATTAAAAATACTATTGGCATAGGCTTAAAATACCTAGTATAGCATTTTCTGGCTTATTTTTTAATTTTTTTAAGAAGGCAATACAAACAAATTATATGCATTTTAAATAAAAAATAGAACTGAATTTTGTATTTAAATAAAAATAGTAAACTTTATGATTTCAGGTATTCACTAGGCTTTTGCTTTTCAAACCTTATTTTCAAGAGCTTAGGGAGCAGTATTTTATTTTATTTAATTTAATTTAGTTTAGTTTAGTTTAATTATTATTTTTTATTAATAAATTCAAAATTTAGGTAGAATTATATATGGTGGTTGGAGTTCTTGGTGCAATGGTATTTTTCTTTGGGTAATGGGATGCGGTAAACAACAATCCGTGGGTTTATTCAATGATGTGTTTTTTTTTTCCCGCAAGCAGGATTGAATATAGGACTACAAGCTAGAACACTTTATACAAGGATTTCACCATTTACTAGGCAATGGTTATGTTGTTTTCAGGGGCTGTATTTTACTTAAAAAAAAATAAAACAAAATCAATTTTAACGTGGAGTCAGAGAACTGATCGAAGAAAACACAGGGAATCAAGAAGATAAGATAGATACAAATCTAGAACATTAAGAATAAAAAGATTTTACTTCTGCAAAATTCCATTAAGATTTTTATTAAACTGCGAACAAAAAAGTAATTAAAAAAAACTATCATGGTTAAAGGTAAAAATTAAAATCTTTTTAACAAATTCATATTAATTCAGTATTAAATTATTTTTAAAGATTTAAATAAATCATTTACGAAATCAGTTAAAGCTGTTGATAATTAGTCGTTTTGCCTTTACGAAAAGCAAATATTTTGTTTATTGGGTTACAATGGATCAGGGAAAAGTACAACAATCAATTTATTTACAGGAATGTTAGAAAAAAATAGCGGTTAGGTGAGTATAAATGAAATGGACTTAAATACATAAATGAATGATATTCGTCAAGATATTGGAATTTGTGGATAAACAGATGTTTACTTTGACAATTACATCTAATTTTTATAAAAGAAATGAAGGGAATATAGAATGACGAAATAATAAAAAATGCAATTTAGAAAACGAATAAGATAAGTATGCTAATAATTTATCAGGAGGAAACCAAAGAAAATTGTGTTTTGCAATGGCGTTAGTAGCCAATCCCTCCATTTTATTTTTGGGTAAAGAAAAAAAATAAAATAAAATTTTCACATTATATTTTAATAATTAATTTGTTTTTTTTGCAGATGAACCCAGTTCAGGTATGGATTCACATAGCAGAAGGGTCATTTGGTAAATTCTCAAAGAGACGAAAAATAAAGGAAACAAAACCATTATCTTAACTACCCACTATCTGGATGAGGCCGAATTGTTGGCCGACAGAATTGGAGTTATGTCTAAGGGATAACTAATAGCACTTGGGTACTACAGATTATATCAAAAAAGAACTTGGAGTTCGATACAACTTAACAATTTCTCTTAAAAACTCATAATCTTGTGAGGATAATAACAACAAAGAAGAGGAAAATATTTAAAATCAAGTCCAAAACATATTGAATTAGAAAAAAATATTTCCCAATTGGTACATTAGAGAATACAAAATGCCAAACAAAGTGAATAGATTTACCAAGTTTCTGCCGATAAATAAATTCTCTTTGTACTTCCTTTCGGTGAAATAGGTAACTTTTAGGGCTTTTGCACACTTTAGAAAAAGAATAATACAGAGATTTAATAAAAGTGATTATTTATATAAATATTTAACTTTTATAAATTATTATAATTATTAATTCCATACTAGGCATAACTAGAATATAATAGTTTAGAAGATGTTTTCATACACATTGGAAAATAAGAATTTATATAGAATTATTAATCTTAATTATTTTTATTTAAATTTTCAACAGTTTTTAATTGCTTATTAATTAATTGCTAAGATTTTAATTTGCTAATATTAATTATTTATTTTCCGCATGTAATTGTATGAATTAATTGCTTAAAATAACATTAAAATTGTTAAAAATTAAATAAACTATTTTAATTATAAATATTTTATAAGAAAAATTTATATTTAATTATTATTAAGTTATTTTATTAATATAATATTACTATATTTTAAAACTTACTATTAAATAAAAGCTTAATTAATAGTAAATTATTAAATACATATATACTATTGAATTTTATTATATAAATCACTTATAATATTATATTAATTCTATTGTGTTAAAGCATATTATTGTAATGTTACATAGAATTTATAATTAATTTTATTTAGTATACTGGCAATATTAATTATTAACTAAATAAATATTGAAAAATTTATAAAATATTTCTATTTTATATAAATTAAAAAATTAATATGATTTACTTATAAATGATTTTATTGTTAAATAAAAGAAGTGATAAATTGTATATTAATTTTTAAAATAAAAGTTTATTAAAAATAAATGATATTTATTAATATTATAATAATTTCGTTGTAATCAAAATATTTATAAATTGAATATTAAACTATTATTGAAATCAATAATATAGTAAAATACTAAATAATAAATTAAAATTTTATTTAAAAATATAAATTAAAATTTGTTAAAAATTCATAAATTATATTTACTTTTATAGTGTGATTTTTTATATCTTTTTTATGCTTTTAAAATATTAGTTTGATATTTTATCACCTTAAAATAAGATGGATATTATCAGCTGGGTTTACTAAATAATATAAATAATTATGTTTTAGCAATGTTATACCCAGTAGTACAAATTTGTTGTATATATGGGAATACAAAAGATATATTATTAAAAAATAAATAAAAATAAAAATTAAAAATTAAAAATTAAAAAAAAATTAATATCATACAATTTTAATAATTAAATGAGTAAAAACTTGCTATTATTAATTTGCTTGATAGGATCTATAACTTGTGGGGTGTGGTAAGATGTTCAACCTAAGCAATTTGTGCATCCTTTTAGCCATGGTGATATTGTTGGTTGGTAATCCATACCTCCCCATCCTAATTTAGTAACAACTTGTAATGGATAAAATATTGTTGGTGGATTTGGACTTTTCTCACAAGGGTAAATTTTTTAAAAGTAGTATTTAGGGCTTCCTTACTTTGAATAAATTAAAATAAACCTTACTTTATACCAAATAGATAGTTGGGACTGTAAAATTTATTATTAATGATATAGAACATAATTAAAAATAAACATTTTTAACCATTTTTTAAAAAAATTTAGAAACTCATTAACATGGGTTTGATGAATTTTAAATCAAACTGAATGGAAATCTTGTTAAAAGTGTAATTAAATTGAGTGGACCATTTGGAGGAACTCCCTAATGTGGATCGAACAGTTTTAAAGATGAAATAGTATAAGTTACCTATTAAGGAAACCTCACGGGTACTTCCTTCTTATTGACCTTTACTGACACTTTAAACCAAAATTCCAAAGATGAATCTTGGGGAATTCAAAATTTGGAAATACAAATTTATGTTTCTTGTCCTAAACCTAAAATTAGATTCGGAAACTTATGTTTAAGTGAAGAAGAACTCTAATACTGCCACAAACTTTTAGGTTTATTAGATAACTCAGGAAAAAACAATTCATCAATTGATAGCTCTTGTGATCCTTTAGTCATAGAGGGTAAATAATCTTATAGAGTAAAAATTTAATACAAATAACCTTTTAAACTTGATCCCAAATGCCTTTCCCAAACTGTTCACGTTGAAAAAGTATTATTGAAAGAAGGACCTGGCTTATATAATGAATGGCAGTTTGATTAGTTATCTCAGACTCTCAAATTTAAATTAAAACATGAAGACTTAGTCCCTAAATATGGATGTTAATTCCTAGTTACAAATTCTGAATTCATATGGATTTGCGATATTCATGTAAGAATTTACCTTGGAGGAGAACTTTAACTACATTACACTTTCTAATTAAAAGTCTTTTTGTCAAGATATGCTAAAAATTCTTTGGTAGTTAATGTGACACACAATCTTGTCATAGGAGAATGTTGTGATAACAAATTGCAAATAAAAACAGAAATGAAATTCTGTGAAGATATAGAATGTAAATAATTCTTACCTTCTCCTCTTTCAGTTTAGAGAAGAAGAAGAATTTACATCATAATCATAATTATTACAGTTGAATTTAAGCGTTATTATTTGGACTTAGTATCGATATAATTAGGTAGCTTTATCCCAGTTGTAGATAAGATCGTAAGAATTAGAGGAATTATAATTATTTGCTTTAGGTCTAACATTGCTTCCAATGGGCTAGTATTAACTGTAATTACCAGATTAAGTGTTAATGAACGATTAAGAGCATTGGAAAATGAAGGAGAGGCTAGAATCCTTGAAGAAACTTCCAGTAACTCTTAAGTTGGAGATGATTATAAATTAAAGAATGAAGATTCTGGATTAACAATTAAAGATGATGGTCAAGATATGAGTGGAAACTCATAAAATGATAGCGAAAATGATAATACTGCTTTAATTGCAATTGTATGCACTGTAGCTGTAATAGCTTTGTTGAGTATTGGAGGTACATTGTTCTATTGCTTAAAAATCCGAAAGTAACCTCAAGCTTAAAAGTATGAACAAAAAGAAGTAGTTTCTAACGAAGAAGAAGGCAATGTAGAACTTGCCACAAAATATTGATATCATATACATATATATTAAAAAATAATATAAAATATAATATAATACAATGTAAATAAATAAATATGTTATATAATATAATATTATATTATATATATATAATAAAAATAAATTATATACTATTTCTAATATATATCATTTAATTATAGGTTCCTAATTTGATTAATCTTATTATTACTTGAATTCATAATTACCAATAAATACTGAATATTTATCATCTCCGCTGCACCTTTCATCATCAATTATCTGAGAAATACTTTTAAATTGATTTAGCTAATTCTATAACACCATCATTGTTGATATAATTATATCTAGGATTATATATCATCAATTTTAAATATGTATGTTAAAATAAAATAGAAATAGGTTTATTTATGTATAATCAGGAAGCAACGCGCAAAATAAATCATCTGTAAGTTTTGTTAATATTTTCTTTAAAATAATATATAATACAAATTTTTGTGTTCTTTCTAATCAATTACAGATATATGATTAGGAAAATAATTTATTTAAGAATTTTTCTTATTACTCCATGATTTTTGCTTTGTTATTTTTATAAATGACAATAATATAAATAAATTAATCAATTAAACATATAAAATGCAATTTCAGATTTTTATTAATAAACTAAATAAAAATTAAATTCTAAAATATAATTTAGAATAAGTATGAATAATAATAATAAAATAAACATAAATAGTATTTCTAATTTAATAAATTTAGCTCAATAACACCAAAACGAGAGTCTTCAATAAACACTTTAGGAGACAGAAGAGGAGCAAATTGCAATGAGATTAGTAGGATAATTATCCCCTTAAACTTAGTATAGTAAAGCATAATCCCCTATTAAATAAGATACTTCTTATAGAAAATATTAATATTCAACTCCTAATCCACACAATGCCTCATAACAATAAAACTAAATAAATAATTTAGAAGTAGTGAAGAAAATAGAAGATGCAATAATAAATATAATGGAGAAAAAAGATATAAGCAAATAATAGTACGAATTAGATTGGCTAGAATTATAAATTTCGAATATGTTTAATAAGCTCTAAGAACTCCTCATCCTTACATCCGATATATAGAAAAATAGTTTGAAATTCCGTAGAGATATACTTAGACATATTTCAGTTAAGAAATATACACAAAACCAAGTTATTTACGTATAAAATTCTCATCCTTCAAAATTGTAAGATTTTAAAATATAAATTATATTAAATAAACCATTTTCCAAAATCAGTTATTAGATTTTGACCGGAGAAATTGGTTTCTACTTCCTTTAAGATTAAAAGGAATCGCTGATAGAGAACCCTAAATGTTGGGAAGAAATAGAAAACTCTCATTTAGAATTTCCATACAAAACTGGTCGAAAGGGCTTCATATTTGGGCATCACTCTTTATTTACGTTTTAAAATATCGAATTACGAGAATCTATGAAATTAAAGGGCGGAAATAAATTATATGATACTGCAGTTTGTCTGTCTGAAGAAGCAATTCTATTGCATTTGGATGATAGATTTTTTTAAGAACATTTTAATTCAAAAATTTAGTATTAAAAAGAAGACCAGTTGCTATTTTTTTTGAAAACAGTACAATCAGTGGAAAATGATTTTCTGCCTCTATGGTTTTTGTTAATTTTGGTAGAAAATGCGCAATCTGTTCTTTTTAAGGATAAAATGACCATTTATAATTAGAGAGATACGGCAGATTATGTTTATTTCGTATACGATGGAAAATTATAGTTAAAGTAGTTTTAATATTAATAATAGTAATTGAGAAAAAGCAAAAATTATCATTAGGAATAAACAGATGAAAATAGTAAAACGAAAATTTTAGCTGCATTTGAACTCTTTGGAACAGATGGACTTAATTATTTTTAATCCTTTCGGATAAATGTAGAAACTTAATTCTTAAATTTTAAAAATCATAATTTTAAATGTAATATAATCATTATTTTTATTTTGTTTAAGAAATACAGAGAATGATGAGTATTATTAAGATATGGATAATTAAGATGAAGAAGTACTATCATATAGAAATTGCAAAGCTTCTACAATAACTAAGTGTGCAGCATATTGCGTTCCAATTTAAGTAATAAGACCTTTTAATGATTACTTTTCATTATAAAAAACTCGAAAATTCAAAATTGCAAGTCGAACTAGTACCCGAATGAAATCATCAACGAAAACAAAAATTGTTACATAAAATAAAAATCAGAAAGAAGAGTATTTAAATGCTTTCAATTCGGATTTTCCTTAGATATTACAGTAGTCGAATGAGAAAGAAATAAAATATAATGAAATAAATAGTGCTAATATGAATAATCAATTAAAATCGTATAACTAACTTCCAACTCTAAGATAATCTTCTGTATATAAATAAATACTGTAGTTAAAGAAGAGTAATTGGAATAGTAGTTTATAGGAAGAATTCTAAAATTAATAAAAGGTTGTAAATCAAAGTTTGAGAATTCTGCAAAAATATAACAAAAATAATTAATATAATGATATGTATTAATAAGAAGAAGAAGATTAGAGGACAAATGAATTAAAATAAGATTAGGAAATATAAGAAATTCAATAAAAAATAATAAATAATAATGACCCATAACACACAAAACTAAATGTTTTAAAGCCTAAATTCTAACAAAAAAAAGCTAAAGCTTTCAGTAATTTTCAAAATTATTTTAAATTTAATAATAGCAAAAAGTAATGCAATAATAATAATAACTATAGCAATAAGTTTAGTAAAATTAATAGAATTTTGAATTTACCAAGTATAGCTTTTAAAGGAAAGAATAACTATTAACAACTTAAAAGTAAAAGTATTAGCTGAAAGATTAGCTTTTAAAAAAAGAAAAAAGTCCTCAATTACAATACTAGCCTAATACTTACGTAAAAGGACATAAACTAAGATCTATAAGCTCTTAAAACAGAATTATTAATAATGCGAACAATAATAAAAATAATAATAATAGTTTAAGCCAACGATTTTTAATATAAGGAAATCAAGAAACCAGAAATGATTAAAATAGTGATTTTTACTATTTCAATACTGATTGGAGCGGATAACTAAATTAATTATTAAAAGAAAAGTAAAATTAAAAAGTAATGAAAATTTATGCGTTAAAAATAACGGAGATAAAATACCTAAACTACTTACTAATAAGCTTATCAAACTTAAAAATGTTCCTTCTAAATCGATCTTACATTCCAAAAAACCCATTTATAGAAGCTATAGATCATTCACAGATAATGAAGTTATAGATTACTCATTCTAGATAAATCCTAATAAAAATTAATAATAATTAGAAGAATATATAAAGGTAAAATAGTTAACTTAAATGTGATATATAATTTAATATTTAATTGTCAATATAAATATTTAAAAAATAACTCTTTATTTACTTATATTTAAATATTTTTTTTTTATCATTTAAAATAAGTATAAATATAAATTATAAAATATATATTAGTAATATTGCTATCAATTATAATTCTACTTAAAATTTATCTAAGTTAATTACAGTTTCAAATTAAATTTAAAAATACCACTAAATATAACTTTTATTTAAATTTTAAAAATAAGTGTTCAGGTTAATTTGTATTTAATTGTAAAACCCTATTAATTATGCTACTTTCAATTTAATTTTAAAATTCTATTATATATTATTTCTTATTTAGTATAATTGACAAACAAAAATTTATATAACAAAATTAACTTATAAGATTCATTTTTTTTATAAATGTTGATTCTAATATATAAATATTTACAGATTAAAACTTTATATATAATTTATTATAAATAAGTTCCTTTTTATAAACGTTTAAAAAAATTATCCATAGATTAAGAAAATAGTAAATATAATTTCTTTTCACAAATTTTATAGTTAATCTAATAAGCTGTCTTCCACTATTATTAAAAATATATTTAAGCTTTGGTATAAAAATATACGATTAAAATATTTAATTTACTTTAATATAACTTAAGTTTTTAAAGAGCGCTATCTAAATCAAATTTGAAGTCATTATCATCATCAGTGTGAAAATCACTTTCATTTTCCTTCTTGTTGCTACTAATGTTATTTTCCACATTATGCATTGCATTAAATGACTCTATTTTAATAAATATAAATAATTTTGTTGTTAAATAAAAGTGATAGGAAATTACCAAAATTATGCTGTATTTAATTTTCTATGCTAAAAAATTGATCAGATGATTCTTATTGTTATTATTATAATGATTTTACTTTTATTATCTGATCTTTTTTATTGTTATCATTTAATTATTCCTCCAAATCTGTTTACTGACTGAAATAATCATTATTTTTTTAGTCAAAGCTTTTGGAGTATTATTACTATTTTTATTAAGAAGATTGATTCAATTAAGATATGCTATTATTTTAACTTTATAAAGATAATTTGGACTATTTATATGTTGCATTTTAGTTTTCAATACTATTAAATTCCTCTTAAAGCTATTATGATTATCTCTATTCTCCTACCTGCTATATTAAGTCATTTTATAACTGTGAGAACTATTCAGATTTTAGAAATTTGAAAATTTCACTATCATAAGAAATTCTATTTCCAAAATTAGTTAATTAAGGGGGCTATGAATTGGTATCATAGTCTATATGTTCATTTTCATTGTTATTTTCCTTAAGGTTTGCTTAACTTTCGGCGATAATTGTTTACTTTAATTCAACATTTTCTTCATTGCTTCTGTGCGATTCTCTTTCACTTCTCGTTTAGTCTTTTTTCCTTTGCGATTCCAAAGTCATGATTGAGTCGATTTATTACTACTAATCTTATATTTTTTTTAGAATTTCAGCTTCTTTTTTGTCACCTACGAGTGAGGAAGATTCGAGAAATTATTTTAATTGGAGCTAAATTTGTTTAGAATTCAAATACTGTTGGTGCTAATTTTCCTTTTAATTTAATAACTGCCTTTGAGAACAGGTACCTTCCTTATTGCTTTAAAAATTTTAACTTTTCAGTCTATCTATGATCGTTTTGTATTAATCTTCATTTGACATATCGTTTATTTTCCAAAACTAAACTTAATCAAATTTAGCACCTCCGTTTTTCGAAGTGTAATAATCTGCCGTATTGTATAGACTACTCGTTTTCTGTGATAAAACTTACTGTTCCTACTATTGTTATTGCTGTTACTGCAAGTCTGAATATTGTACTCCCAATGAAAACTCATGATGATTTTGATTATTTTCCTTAGTATTAAATTAAAATACATCATCATCGTTATTGTTGTTTTTGTTTTTCGAATCTTAAAGAGAAGATAGTATAGAAGGAGAAATCATTTACTGATTCGAACTAAAATTGTTTTGACTGTTGTTTTTGTTGAAGTGAATAAAATCTGCACTTTATGTATTTTTATTTTCCTGATCTAGTTACTCTTAATTAGTTTTACTTCCCTATTATTCTATATTATTTTGCATTTTTATAGAATTCACTTGATCTTTAAGGTAATTATTTTGGTCATTTAAATATTCATTAACTTGCTAAATTGTGTCAAATAAAAAGGGATTTACTTATATGTCATTTGGCTTTTCTTTTAATAGAAATTAGTTATTTTATCTTTATTCTTCTGAAGCTTACTGCTAATTACAATCAGAACCAAGTTTTTCATTCATTTATATCTGTTTGAATGATTGTTATCTCTGCAATTGTTGTTCAGCTTATTTGAAAATGTCACTTTAGAACTAATATTATTGTTGCTGATTTTTGAAAAAAATTTGCAGCAAGATTTTTTCTAGCTGTTCTCTTTGAGCCCTTTCTTGCAGATACTTCTATTCTAATTCCTGGTATTCTTTAATCAACGTTTGCACTTACTAATGTGTAAATAGTTATTACTGCTGTTATTTTTAAGATTCACAAGAATTGTCATTATTGGCTTACTACTATTACTACTACTCCTAGTATATTTTCTATTACTGCTGCTACTACTACTACTGTTGTTTTTATTGGTACTCTCTATATACTTCTTTAAGATTTTTTCCTTGCAAGATCTTAAATTTATAACATTTCACAGTTAAGTATTATAAAATTAATTATTTTATTATTAAAATACTGCTTTTTTAGCTCGATCAGCGAATTGAAGAGTAGAAAAAGTTTCCTAAGCTGCTTCAATAGAAGGAGAAACGCAAATTATGAAGGTGATTTGCCCTTCTCCCGACAGGCAATCGCTGAGAACTCTTGTCAATTTAGAATTTCGGTAAGGTATATGTTTTCTGTTTTTATCTGTTAGGGCTTGAATGCAATTAGAAAGAGCAGATAAAGAGCTGAAATTATGTAAAATAATAACTTAATCTTAAATTTTTAAAATGACGTTTATACCCATTTATTGCAGTCAATTCTTAAACCCTTATTTCTTTCTCCTCTTGACTTATGAATTTAGGCAGTTTATATTTTTCAGAACCTGCTAAATCCACAATTTTCATCTAAATTATTTGTATTTTTATCAGTCGAAATAAATAAATATCTTTATTTATATATATTATTTACTGAACAACCAGGGTAATATTATCCTTCATAGCGCTGCAGTAGCCGAATTTCAAAAATTGAATGAGAACGCGAACTTTGGTTATTTGCCTGAGTGCTGCCGGTAATTCTATTTTCAAGACCAATCGATAGAATATCAATCGCTTATCTGAAGTTAAATATTTGGATTTGCTGAAGACCTGGGATATTCACATCGCCGAATCTGGAATTAATTTTTATTTTATTCAAAAATAACTTTTTTATTATGATTCAATTGTTTACTTTGTTTCTCTGATTTCAAGTTCCTCTTTGAAACAACCAGAATTTGATTGAAACAAATCGAATACCTTTTCGTTGTAAATTTCATAAAAACTCATTACTAATTTTATGTCTTCATTTTAAAATGCTTCTGTGTTTTCGTAATATTCAATAATTTATTGTAAAGCTCTAGGCATTATTCCTCTGCTTTCTCCCTACAATTATAAATAAATAAACGTTTAATTGTATTCCTATTATTGTATATTTTCATACAGATAAGGTACGATGTAAGGGAGAATCTTAATTGAAGTATTGTGGTAAATCTCCCAAAATTGAATATGTTTTACCGGCTCCTGTTTACCCGCTATTTAATTTTAAATTAGAGTGTTATTCCAATGTTTATAGATTTCATTTACTATGCAAATATAGATGAGTTGATTCCCTAGAAAAATGCAGTTATGTTATTAGAAACGTGGTTATAAAGGTCCGATTAAATTGAAGATTGAGATAAAACTTAATTGAATTTCATTAAAACGGTGTTCCCTGGTCTATTGATTTTCAGATTAGTATTCTAATTAATTTTATTGAATTAAACAATTTTATAAATATAGTATAGTATATAAAAAGTTGAATAAATAATTACATTTATAAGAGTTAGGTATTGGGTTTAATCTTCTTTGCTTAAAAACGGTCTCACTCTTATGATTACGTTGATTCTTTCTTACTAATTTCTTTCTGAATTTTGTCTTTTTGTAGAATCTAGTGACTCTTAAGACGATATTACGCCCTTCTACTTAAGAAAATTGCTTGAAGAAATTACATTTTCTTGAAATTGACAACTGCTATCTGGCTGCTTATTATTACTTAATTACTGTTGCTTTGAAGGAGTTGTTAAATTTTGCCTTTGAAATTATTGAAATTGCATTTTTTAGGGTATTTCAAGTAATCTTATTATTTTTATGTTAATTTGTTTAATATTGTGTTTGTGATAATAAAATTAATTGATTGCAATTAATTATTCTTAAATTAGAAATTAGCTGTTATTTAACATAGCTATATTAGGTAGTATTTAACAAATATACATATATTTAGTAATTTAGTTAATGAAATTTCTAAAGTTAATTTTAATTCAATATATAAGCTAAATATAAAATTTATATTTAAAAAATATTTATTAGAAAATTAAAATTTTATATAAAACTGAGTATAAATCAATTAGAATATTTGGATCTATATTTATTTATTATCTAAATTTAATTATTCTCAAATGAGAGATGATAGGAAATATGACCAATAAATAATTATTAGCCAGAATAAATAGCATTAATAACATAGAATCAATTATATACAAATCATTAAAACACAAAAATAAATCACTAATAAAAAAAGTATAGTAAAATGTAATTTAAAGACCACAGGGTTAAACTATACTTATAAAGACTTCAAAACATTTTCATTTTGTTAATATTAATTTGCGAAATAAAGACATTAGAGGGAGGGTAAAATGAAAAAATGGATTAAAATAATAGCAAATTTGATTAATTGAAATTAGTTAAAATGAACGATCAAATGAGAGATTCGGAAATTAAGGAAATTGAGCACTATTCTAAAAAGTTAATAAGATAGTGTTAAAAGGAAATTTATTTTTTAAATTTGCATAATACAATGGAAGTTGAAAACATATAAGGAGATAATTTTTAGTTTGAATTGCTTTCAAATTCAGATTAGAGTCAAGAAGCGTCTCAACTATCTTATTAAAGTAATATCCAATTTATTAAAACAAACAAACAAACAAACGAGCAAACAAAAATAATATAAAATAAGCCAAGAATAACTCTAATTAAAACTTTTTTATTATAATTTTATTTTTATTATTATTTTATTTAAATAATTAATAATATAGTCATTGAGGGTTCGCAAAAGATCTCATAATTGAAGTTTGACGGCGGAGTGACTAATCAGTTTGTATTAGACTCAACGAATTATTATGCTTTTTTGCAGTACGATTTTACGTTGACGATCAGACAGATTTACATGAACGGACAGGTGCCGCAGGACGGATTTAGAAGCAGTGTAAGGTTGAGTCAAAAATTTAATAACATAAAGTCTTGTGTCGATGCGCAGTTTTCGAAAGATATCATAATTTTGGATTGCAATTTTATTGACAATAACAGCGAAAGCAATAATGAAATTGTTTTTCAAGCCTTCATTATTGTGAACGTGAAGATGAAAGACAATATAATTTTGGAACAACTCGACAATTCGCAGGTCTTTTTGTACCAGTTTCAAAGGGATTCTTCATTTGAATTAAGTCTTTGTTAGAGGTCATTGTACACCTACCAACACGAAAGCAATAAGCGGGTATCTCTCTTTTAAACAAAAGCTAATTGATTAAATTTTGCTAATTAATATGATTTTATCTTAAAAAAATAGCGAGTTTTGATGCAATATTGTCAAGCTAGCAAGTCGCAATAGATCCCAAAATACCAGGACAGTTAGATTATTTACAATTATGAGTTGTTTTCCGAAAACGAAATGGGGGAAAATGGAGGAGATACAAGTTTCTAACACATTAAAATTCTGCAAGAATTTCCCATAATCGATGTAGGCTCCATTGACTAGCTGAATCGGTGCGGGGCTGAAGAAAAATTGAATATAGAAGTGCAGACTTTGGCGTATTTTGATAGCGGAATCGTGATTTTGGACCACAGACAGTTCCTATTCTACATTAATGTGAACTACCATTTCGATCATGTTTGTCAACAAAAAATCCCGATTCGTGAAAACCAGAGTCTGACTAAAGAGTACACGTACATAAATAACGCGGATTTTCAGTAAAGATCCAATTTCGCTCAGGTGTGAAGTGATTTTAATAAAAATATTATTGCAGCTTTTAATTTTTAATTTTTTTTAAACTAATTTGTAGAGCAAGATTTCTTTAATCCTTCTTCTAAGCGAAGGAAAGTCGATTTTTGAACTGGATGTGAGCGAATATACGTAAGTAAAATATGTGAACCATATGACGATTTAGGAAGAAGTTAAGTATACAATAATGACGAAAAACTATATTGTGGCTCGATCTGACAACTACTTGCGGACCTTTCACAAGTAAAGGTTGGGCAAAATTCACTCACAGATCCCATTGAAACAACAGCAAACGCCGAACGATAGCGGGAAAAACGAAATTCAGGCGATCAGACAGTTCGATGCGAATTCCTTCACAGATCTGATTTTCATTATTCGGGATTTGAATTATGAGATTTGGTAATTAAAAAAAACTAATAAATCTTAATTTATTTATTTTTGGGATTATTTATTAGGTCTGTGTTTGACACTTTTTTGAAGTTTTATTAAGATGAGTTGACCAGTTCTCAATTGGATTAGGCGCAGTACGAGGACTCGATAATTTCTTAGGTGAGTGTGAGGGTGCGAGGAGCCTTTTACAAGAAAAAATTCATCGATTCTTTCATACTACATCTGCAACATTATTTGTTTTGGAACGAAGAAAAACTGATGAAAAATGGAGAATATAACAGGAATTTCACAGAAACGAGGGAAAAAAGCTCGATTCTGCTAACGGACATTTTTTTCGGATCTGAAGTGGCGCACACATTGATCGATGACGGCAAGAACGAAGTGAGTTAGGGTAAAGAAGGTGGCAACACAACTTCGCTTACTTGGGAAATGCAAGACGTGACGGGGAGATATCTTTACGATTACGACCCAGAGTATCAGTTGATGGATGCTACCGTCCACGAAACAGAAAATACGATAGAAACTTTGCGGGCATCTAAAAAATTCATTTTGAATTAATTGTGCAGCTTTTCAGTGGTGCCGACGTACTAGTGTCAGAAAATAAAAATTAGTTTGTTTGGAGATGGGAAAGAAACGGATCATTAGTAAGATGGAGAAGAAGTGTAAAGTAAATTTAATTAAAATTAAAGCAATTTTTTGGTTATTTTTCCTACTTTTTTACTTTTAAATAGACATTAATGTGCTGCAACTAAAGAAATTTTCCTTCCAATACATCATCAGCATTGAAGTTTTCCCGAATTTAAAAGAAAAAACGCAGCTATTTTATTACGATTTGGAGCATCTTGATCCCGACAGGAAAAAAAAACTCAAACTCATAGCGAAGGACTCGGAAAAAGAAGTTGAGGACAGCTTTAAAAAGATTTACTACTTAAACCCGAACCTCTACATCCACCAAAACGAAAACACTTCTAAAAATAAGAAAATGCAATTTTTCGCCCTTCTTTCGGAGGACTCAACGACGATCTAGTAATTAAAAAATTTAAAATAAAATTGTTCGTTCGTCACTTAAAAAAAGTAAAATTTTTTTAATTACAAAATTAAGTTTCGCTGTGCTGAAGCAGATCCACGGGAAAAAGCAGGACATGCTATATCTGAAGGAACTGCGACGCTTCAGTATTGTGGAGTACGTGATTTAGGATGGGGAGATTTTGAGTGAAGAGAAGCAGGTGATTTTCAAGGTGCGATTCAACTTTTTCGAACAGACCCAGAACATGTACCTGTAGTTGAGTGACTCGGCAAACAGTCTGTACAAATACCACGTGTACTTCAGCAACTCGGAACTGGACATGAACGTGGCGTTTTTGCTGAAGGCGAAGCTGAGCAGCGGGTGCACATTTGAAAACTGGAGCGACAACAAGTTTATGGAAATTTGTCCGAACGTGAACCGCATCAAGATTTACTACGAAGACCCGGCGTTCAAAGTGCGATACCAACGCGATTTGAAGCTGGGCAAGTACTCGATTATGCGGATGGAGTTCAACTAGGGGCAGGTGTGGACACAGTAGAACAACAAATACACGTATATAATCGCCTAGGGGTACTCGAACGAGGACCAGGTGCAGACGAACTACCTATTGGCTTACGATATGGACACGCATTCGATCAATTCGCTGCGACTGGGACTGCGACTCGAAGCGAACAACTTGGCCTCCCCCGTGTATCCGTGGGGGCAGTTTTCGAATGGCGGAGTGTTCATCTGCACAGAAAACAACAAGTACCTCGTGCGCGTCATCGGAAAGGACCCGCAAATCATCATTCACGCGAACCAGAAGTCGCGCATGGAACAGGAAAAACTCGCGATTTACTCGTACTCGAACTCCACGAGACAGGCCTACTTCACGGATTTGTTCGTGAATATCGATTTGGACGTCCGACTGAACAACAACACAGGCAAATGGTTCCAACAGAAAATCGATCAGTGGAGAACCACGATGACGGAAAACCAGTTCGTGTTCCCCCTCAGTTTCGAGAAATTCCGGGGACCCATCGCCGATCTGAGTTTGCTGCGCGAAAATCAAAACGGCTCGCTGTTTTTGTCGGGAAGTAGTGATGAGACGACAAGTAAAGAGGACCTGGACAATTACCAACAGTTTTCGGCGACGCTAAATAAAATTGTCGAAGACAAATTCTTCAAACTTGACGACTACCAAAACTCGTATTTGTACGGGTATATGCAAGACTTCATGGTGTTCGAAGACCTGCACTTCGAAAACAGAGACAGAGAATTCAATTCCTGTTTGCCCAGCAACGCAATTATCGTCGTCTTGGCCTCCGAAAAACTCATTTTTATGAACGAAAATAACGAAATTTTACTCATCACGAACAATAAAATGCCCAATGTTGAGTAATCTAATTTTTTTTTGCGTTTTCAATTTATAAACAAACAAATAAACAAACAAACAAATTAGAAACTCGTAAGAAATTGAGAGGTACTGCAGACTGATTCCCAAATCTGACGAAAGGGTCATCTTTTAGTATTGTCCCATCGGGTTTTCGCAGCTGAAGAACATTGTGAAGTACGATTTCAACGACATTTGCGAAATTAAAAGGAAATTTGATGCTGAAAATATCCGATACGAACTTCCGGAATCCCACATTACTTACTACCAGGGGGACCTATCTTTGGCGAAAATCATAAAACTGAAAGCGTTTCCTTTTTAAAAAGAAGCTGAAAATGGCCCTGTTCTTTACGACTACATTTCGCTCAGCACTTTGGAACAGGACTTCTATGAAAAATTCGTGACTTTTTTACGCTACGACTCCGTTCAAGACACCTTTTCGTACGTGAGTTTGGACGTTGGGTACCAAATTTCCACTTTGGACATCGATATTTCGAATATTCGCGGCGAAGTGAAGGGTGTGAAGCAAAACATTTACGTCGTTTTGCTAATCGAGGAGAATTTTATAAATTTTTTGCTGATTGATCCGTTGCAAATTGCGCCGGAAAACGAAAAGAAATACATTATTTAGTTGGACATTTTCCCACAAATAAAGTTTGCTTCCATTTCGCTCACGCCGATGAATTTCGAGAGTGTTTTGATTCTGAGAGCGGGGCAAATCGAGGAAAATCTACTTGAGTTCTACGTGTTGGTGCAAGACAAAAACAAGATGCAACAATTTTAGTTCCAAATGCAAATCGACCAGGGGCGGAACTGGTGGGACGAAGAATATACGGATGAACAGGGGCTGTACAATTTCAAAGGCTTGGAAATTTATAAAAACTACAATTAATGTAAGAGTTATTTACAAAGGATAAGGTAGATTGATAGATAGTTGTTTAAATGGTTTATAAATAACTTTATTTTTTAATTTTTGGTTATGTTAGGGCTCTGCAGATTGGCAAAAAGGATTGGCTGGTGTTCCGAATTTGCAAACAAGACAGCATTTACGATGCTCATTATTTGAATGTGTACATGAAATCGAATCAATCGGCTCAATTGGTTCAGGTGGTCAAGATGCCAGACTCTTTGTTTTATAAACACATGTTGTAGAGGACATTCGTGTTAGATGCAAGCAATGGTGAAGAAGACGGGGAAGAGGACGAATGCAATCAGAAAATAAAAATTTACTTGCCGAGTTATGAAAATGTGGTCAGAGCATACGAGGTGAACTGCAGGTACTATTTGGTAGTAAATCAGCACGGCTATGTCAAGTACACAAAGCAAAACGAAATTGTTCTGCGATTGCGGGCACAGGGATCGAACAACCAGCAGAAGGCGATCATGAACATCAATGTGTCGATTCTGAACACCAACATGGCTACGCACGAAACTTACGACCGGCTGATTGCGAAAATCACGCTGTTTGCCGTGCAGTGCGCGCTTTTGCTGCTAATTCCCGTTCGAAATTGGTACCTGAGATGGAAGCGAAGGAAGCGAAAACAGAAAAAGTTGCGAAAAATAAGTCAGAGAAGGAAAAAGTCGAATAAGAAAAAGAGAGAAAAACAAAATTCAGCGAAAAAAAAGACGAAAAAAAATCGCAAAAAATCAAGCAATAGCAACGCCAGTGGCGGAAAGCAACTGGAAAAAGACGCAAAAAATGCAGCTAAAATATCGATGCAACTTCTCCATCACTAACAAACGCGAAGCGGAGATAACCAAATAGATCTATTCATAGAAAGACCTAGCTATTCTCCCAAAACTACTCCCAACCGAGGCCGATAACTCACGAGTCCGCATTTTCATATTTCTAATAATAATAGTAATAATAACTAGTAACAAAAAAATCCGTTATTTTTGCACAATACCAACACCTCATCAGATAACATTACCCCGAAAAACAGAAAAGACTCCTATTCGGACAATTCGGAAAGGTCTGCTTCGAATTCTTCATCGCAGAATGACTCTTCATCTGTGTCTTCCTTTTCTAATTCATCTAGCAGTCTTTCGTCTTCTGATTCGGGTTCATTTAAGTCTCATTCTTCTTCTTCTTAGTCAAAGAAAATAAACTTTAAAAAGTAAAAAAAGGGGAAATAAGGACTGGACTCGGAACAAGACTCATTTTTATAAAATCAACGAAATATCAACAGCAGTGTCAAGAATAATGATAGTAGTAGCGGGCTGAATTTTTCATCGCTTCAAAAATCAAAAAAGAAAAACGTTAAAAAAGACCTTGATTATTATTATAATAACATCAATTACCATAGTCAAAGACCGAAATCAAAATCGCAGTCACTACAGTTTAAGTCTGGTAAAGGGAGTTAATCTTCTTGTTCTTCCATGCAGGGAGAGGATAGAAATTTTTCACCTTAAATCTAAAAAAAACAAAAAAAATAAAAAAAACAAAAATTGGAGCATTTAAATAGAAAATTATTGAGTTAATCGCGGCAGGATAGTGATTTATAATATATATCTAGTTTTAACAGTATTAATAATAATAGTAGTGAAGAAGATATGGAAGATGATTATTATTAAGATGATGATGATGAGGATGAAGATGAAGATGATGAAGATTATGAAAATTAATATGAAGAAGATGAGGATGATTAAGAAAGATATGAATCCGGTGGATCGTCATTTTATTAAAACTAAGGAACTTATATAAATGAAAATCTATTGAAAAAGAAGTTTTTATGAATAACAATTATTTTTATTGGTTTTTATAATAAATCGTTTCTGTATATATATATTTTAATAAATTTATAGCATTAATTAGTATTTTATATAGAAAGAAAATATGTTTAATCTTATATATTACTAAAAGATACTTCCCTAAAACTACTATATTCATTGTTGTACATTATATTAGAAAATCATATAAAATTTAAGAAAATATTTAAATTTATAATTCATCATGTAATTCAGTGAAATAAAAAAATAAAAATGATTAAAATCTAGTATAAAGAAATAAGCATTCATAAAAGTTCTAATAAAACTTTTCATCAAAAGTTGAGCATCTTTTTTTTGTATATTTAGAAAAAAATATTATGAGTTAATAATCATAAATTAATATAATTTTTCTGATATATTTATTACAAAAATTAATAAATTCTATTTGAATAATTAAATTTGTATATTGAAACTTACTGAAAAATATTTTTATACGAAATATTGTACTTTTTTAAATATAAGTAACAGTAATTAGATATTGATATTAGCATTTTAATTCCTCATTTTTCATTTATACTTTATTATATATAGAGTATCTTAATATAAGTTGCGAAAAAAAAAAAAATTAAATTAAAAAAAAATATTTATCAATAATCACATCCAAATACAAATAAAAAAAATGAATTAAAAAATCTTAACTTTATTTTTGCTCTTAGCTTTAATATCGATTTGCAAATCAGACGATTTTTGTCAAATTGAAAATTGCAAAATCTGCAATATATTGGATCCAACCTTTTGCACAAATTGCAACTAATATTATAGACTAAACTACGACTTTAAAAGCTGTAAGACTTTCTATTAAATAGACTTATAATAATTTTATACTTAAAACATGTTGTTTCGGCATTAAATAGCAAAGAATCATATGTGAAGTGGATAATTGCATCCAATGTAAATATGGAAAAACACACAAATGTATGGTTTGTGATTACGGGTACATGCTTAATGCAAATGGATTATGTATTTTTATAATATTTGATGATAATTAATTTGTAATTTTATTAAATGATATTAATTTCTAGGTAGAGAATTTTCGGATCTTTTTGGAAGATTTATTTGATTTATAATATTTATCTTTTCTAATAAATTATCTAAAATATATATATATAATTGGTTATTATTGATAAAAAAAATGTTGAAAAATAGTGTTGATATATACATTTAAATTGTTATTATTATTATTTATGATTTATCAGTCTGTCTGAGTTTTCCCTATTTCTCTTAATCTCTGGGCTGCATATTAAAAAACTGTTTAATTTTCTGGAATTTAATTAGCTTTTATTTCATTGAAAACTATTAATAATTTATTAATATTAGAAGCAAAGTAAAGCTGTATATTTAAAAAAAATTTATTACTTATTTAAAAGCCTATACTTATTCCTGTTTCTTCTAAATATTTAAAAAAATTTTTTCTTATTAAATTGTGATTTTTCCATTGGTGATTATAGTATTTATCAACAAAATTAAAATTTTCCATAAGAGAAAACTTATGCTGAATATTATCGGTTTCAAATTCATTTTAAGATATTTTAAAATTTTAATCTTCCAATACTTCTTATAATTTCAATTATTTTTCTTCTTTTTCCAAACTTTAATTTTTTTATTATTTAACATTATTTTAATTAATACAAAATTCAGATTCATTGCCAATACTTCCATTTCTATTTGAATGATTTTGATAATTATTTTATTTGTCAAAAATTTTTTGATTTTGAGTAAATCCTTTAGCTAAATACACTGGAGTGTTAGGTTAAGTAAGTGAAACGTCTTACAAACTGGGATCAATTCCTCCCAATAACGAAATCGTATTGCTTTCTCCTAGAACACTTGTGAGATTTCTGCTTTTCTTATAATGGCGATACTTATGATTATATTAAAAAGGGCTGTCATTTTTTAGGTGCAGTGCTTTGTAGTTAAAAAACGAATTATTTTAACTCTAATCATCCGCCTACTGCTATTTTTACTCCATTTTGTGTATATTTTTTGATTCGTTTTGCAGATTGGTCGAATTTATTATATTTAATAAAATACTTTATTATTCCACTAATTTCTGCTTTTATAATTCGTACTCACGTTTGTCGATTAAAAATTGGTTTCTCTTTTCGTTGTATTCTTTAAATTAATTATTCTTTTTCTCTTATTCAATTTTTTCTTAGAGTTGTCTAGCCTACCTTTCTTCTCTTTCTTTCCTTTATCTTTCTTCCTCTTCTAATCGTAATTGTTCTTATTTCTGTTATAGTTCTAATTCTGCCTGTCTCTTTAGCTCTGCTTCTTTTTCCAATTCCATTTTTATTCTCTCTTCTTATTGCCTTTTAAGTTCTTATTCTAACCTCATATTCTCCTCGTGTTACTTTTTGTAAACAGCGCTGGAATTTTTGTATTTTTATTCTTCCTTTTCATAATCATCCAAATCCTTCGTAAAGAAGTCCAGACTCTTATTTATGGCCCATTCAGTAAATTAATTAAAAAGAATGTATTTTTTGGACTTTTTCTCTATATTTTAATTAATAAATAATTTCATTCAATAAACAGAATTATAACTCGCTTACTTGTTATGTCTAAAAAACTGGATTCAGGATTTTCTAATTCAACTCCATACAAATTCATAATCGGAATAGCCTATTTGAATTCTTAAATATCTATTTTTCCGTCTCCATTTTCATCCATCGCGGAAAACATCTAATGGTACTCGAAATACTGCTTCAGGGAAATGAGAAACAATCGAAAATTTCCCTTTTCTATAACATTAGAACTCTTATTTTTAGACTTTTCGATCACTGATTTAAATGCCCTTGTAATAGCAGATCTCGCTTCTGACATATCTGCCAGTTATAAGTCGTTTTCTAGAGCTTATGTTATTTCTTAAAGTGATAAACCACCAGAACCTTTTAAAATTAAAAACTCAAAGTATATTACTATATTAACTTTAACATATGTAATATTAACTTAGTAATACCATTGTCATCTATTCTCTAGAATAAGACCTCTCTTTTTAAAGCATCATCCTTTGTGTTTTTAGTTGGAAGTTCTTATTAAAGTCTTGCCCAATCATATTTTAAAATTTTCGAAGCCATATGAGAAATATTATTATTTTTTAATATAGAATTGCTCTAATATAAAATTAAATCCTTTTATTTTTATATAAATTTTGTTAAATTTTTCTTATTCTGACGAATTATATTTATCAACTTTTGTTGATAAAATAATAATTAAGTTAATTAAATGAAAATAAAAGGTAATTAATTTTTAATTTTATTGAGGAATTCTAATAGTAACTTTTACATTACAATAATAAACTATACAAATTTAACTAATTAATTAATTCTTTTTGTTTAAGTTGCTATTTAAATTATTAAGCCATGGGTAACATATCAATATTTTATACTTATATTATTTTTTATCAACATATAATTTATAGTATATAATAATACTATAACAAATAAATAATCAAATAAATAAATAAAGTTTGGAGAATGGTTATTTTAATAATTGTTTATAATCTAAAATTTATTATTTTATTTGTTTATATTTAAATCTTGGAAATATCAAAAATCATAAGATAATAATATCATTATTAAGATTAAATATTTAAATTAATCCTTGTAATTAATCTTACTGTTGAGGGGGCTTCAAATTAACTTTACATATCGGGCATTTACATTTAATTTCAAGCCATTTATCTATGCATAAGTCATGGAAAAAATGTTTACATTTTATTTCTTTAATAATATGATCTTCTTCATATTCTTAATAGCAAATAGGACACATTAAATCACCTTAATCTATATTATTATTATCAGATTATTATTATTATTGTATTTGCTATGATTCCTATATATTTTATGCATTCTTTTTAAACTCTGAATACTTTTACTTAGGAATATCATCTATTTCTTATTTAGTTAGTTTTCCTCTCTGAGTATTCAATCTGTTAAAGGCTTATAAAGGGAAAAATAGATGATTATTATTTAAGATACCGTTATTTAAATTATTATTTAAATTATTTTGATTAGCATCTCCTTCATCATCGCTTTCAATATCATTAATGATTCTTTATAAATCTCCTTTATGCCAAAGACCCTATTCTCTAATACCTCCTCGCTTATAAATAAGTCCCAATCCATCTTGTTGATTTTCATTCCAATTACCTTCATATCTCATAATAGAGTTGGGTGCATTTTATTGTAAATTAAATCTCTATACTCCAAATCCCTATTTAAATCCATTAACGAAATCACCTTCATAAATGTGAGACTCTAAATAAATTATATTGTAGATTAAAAATTTATGCTTATTAAAAAATTTATATCCTATAAATATTTGTATTTATGTATATATGTGTGTGTATATGTATGCAAATTAAATTAAATTAATCAATTTTTATTCTATAATTTATTTACGGTCTGAAGGAATAAATCTTCCTGATCCATGATATTTATCATTTTAAAATTATCCTTTATATTTATCTCCATTTTCTTATGTGATTTCTCCTAAACCTGATTTTTTTCCATTTTCCCATTTTCCTTCATATTTACCTACTTTACCAAATTAAAGAGATCCTTATCCATGCCTTGCACCCTTGTGGAATTTTCCTTTGTATTCTTCTATTAAAATCCATTCAAATTCAAAATTACTTAATTCCAAATCTTAAATTTGATCTTCTTCTTCTTAATATTAATCTTTATCATTTTCAAATTGCTATTAAGTTTGCTTAAAATCTTCACTTATGAAATTATTTTACAATTACTATTATTCTTCTAACAAATCACTCTATTCATCAAATTCTTATTTATATACCTAATATTTGCTCTTGTTCATATTTTCTTACTTTTATTATTTTTCATTTTGTGATTTTTTATATTTTTTTCCCTATTACTTTTCTTCTTCTTCTTCTTTTCTTCTTCTTCTTAGAATATTCTATTTAAGACACTATTTTAATCGGATTATTTCAGCTACATAGAATCAGGATTAACTTTTTTTAGGATCATTTGCTTATTTTCATTTAAAATATACTGCTTTTAATAAATTAATTAACTCCCTTCTTCTAAAAATCCTTTAAACCAAATTCCTTCTTCTACAATTTTCTGATGGATTTCGTTTTCTTTATTTTAATTTTTTTTTTAATTTTTCGCATTTTCTTTTTTCTTAGTTTTCACATTTTAAATTTCATTTTCTTCCTAATATTATTCTTCTTCTTCTTCCTCTTCGTTCTGTTCTTACTTTTTTACTACTTTATAGTGAGTAAAGCTACCCACCCCGTGTCCTAAATCATTTTTGAATTTTCCGGTATAGATGCCATTATTATTCTTATAATAATACTTTCCATCTCCACATTTTTTGTCTGACTTGAATTCGCCTTCGTAAATGTCTCCGTTTTTGTATTTTAAAATTCCTTATCCGGATTTTTTATTTCTGTACATGTTCCCGGTATACAAACCTTCTTTTAAATCGAAACTCTTTGTTAATTGTTGCTGTTTCTTTTGTTTTAAAAGTTAATCTTTGTTGCTCTGTTATTTTTCGCAGAATTTGGGCTTAATTCGTTCCTGGATGGTGCTTTCTTAAATTTCGCTTGAATTTTTTTTTTGGCACTTCGAACCCCTTTTTGACTTGAGTTTTTATTTTTATTCTGATACGCCATCTTCAGGACTTTGCTATCTTTTTTAATATATTAAAATTATTGGGTAAATTATTCTAAATGATTTTTTAATTGTAGTTTTTGGGTTTCAAAATAAAATGTCTCGTTTTTGAGTTTTGTAGACTATTTAACTTAAATTCAGAATATTCACAAAATATAAATAAAAAAAAGACACATTTTACAAAATTATTCTTAAAATAAAATACAAAAAAATTGACTGTAACACTGAATTAGAAGTTTGGGGAATGAATATTCATATTCAATATGTTTTAGAAGCAAGTAATTTACAATTTTATATATAATTAATATTTAAATATATTACTTTATTTTCTTTTCCTTTGAATGAGAAATTTTTGACTTTTTCTGTAATGTGTTCAGCTTTTTTTCCTTTTTTGTCAGAGAAGTTGCTCTTCTTTTGGCAGTTTTGGGAGCTTAAGATAAGTTTTAAACTTCTTATTGTTGTTGTTCTGTTTGTCTTTTTTGACTTCTTGTGATTCTCTCCATTGTTTGGAACAAAAAGTAAGTGTATGCTTTAGTTATTTAATTAAATTAATTATTAATTTTTCTTTAATTTTTTATTTTTTTTTTTTTCCTTCATTCATTTATATTGATTATTTCATTCATTCACTTAATTTGCTTATTTATTATTTATGTATGGTTAAACTATAGATAGTGTAAATTCAATTCATATATTATCTTTTTAATTAATACACAAGTTCCTTAAAAAGAAAGCCACTTATTTTTATTAAATATTTTAGTGGTTTTATCTATATTCAAACTCTTTTAATGGCTATCAGAATTTGTTAAAGTTCTATTAATGTATACAAAAGAAGAATATTTATGTAGATATATTTGTAAAAAAAAATATAATTTAATCTACTAAATTGTTTAATTATTATTGTAATAATTAAATTTATAACAAATTAAAATCTATTATGTTTACTTATCATTTTTATCATTCATATATACAATATTATTTTAGTATATTCTGTTGAAAAAATATTAGAGATTAAATCATATTTATTATTAAAATTAAAACATAAATAATTATAACAAATAAAAGCATAAAAAAAAAATATTATTTATCCAGAGAATAATATATTTGTAATATATTTATAAAATAATTTTCTAAAGATTTTGATAGATAATAAAATATTTAATAATTAATGCTGTCAAATAATCTGTCATATTGATCTTAAATAGGAATTATTTATAAGTAATAAAAATGAAATTTAAATAAATAAAATAGTATAAAAATAATAATATAATTCTGAATGAATATCAAAGAGCGTGCATTTAATTTCTTATCAGATTGTTAAATTTTTAATTGTAAAATATATTTATATTCCCATTTAGAATTCTATTATATTTTAAATATTGTTATTTAAAAATAATAAAAAATATTTTTAGGAAAATAATATATGAAGTTTATTATAATTATATATAAATATTAACCAAATATAATAAATTTTCATATTTTTAAAAAGTCATTCTTGCAAATTAATTAAATAATAGCTTTTAAAATTATTAAATATAATAGATTCTTAAATTTTAAAATTATTTCATTTTTATTATTATTATCTCTTCAACATTGGATTAGGAATAAACCTCCCCAAAATATTAAATTTAAATTATTAATGTAAAAAAAAAAACTGCATAAATTATTGTTGATTTTATTATATTTTAATTAATTTATCTTTAATACTATTTAGACATCTTATTTTTTTATTTAAAATGCGATATACTAGCAAATCAAAATATATTTTACATACAGCTGATTATTTTTCATTTTTAAACATATAAATCTTAAAAACTAATATTCAATCTATTTTAATTGCTAACTATTGACAATATAAGTGTTTATTTATTAATTTTGCTTAAAATTATGTAATATATATACCTTTAATTCATTAACATATAAAATATTAAATATTTTATAAAATTCATGATTTCATAAATTAAAAATAAATATTAAATAAGGTAACAAATTGGAAAAACTATATTTATAAATTTAATATTTAAATTATACTTTTTCTATAAAAATAAATAAATTTTGTAATATATTAACGATAAGAAATAAAAATATAATAAAATTGGTTAATTTTGTGTGTGTAAAAGTAATAAGTACTAATAAAAGCAAAATATATTGTTATTATTGCATGTACTTAATATTGTATTTTAATATATTGCTTTACATTAAAATAATTATTATTTCAAAAAATAAAACAACAATCAACATAAAGCTAATAAATAAACTTAACTATTATTCCTAAACAAAACAACTTAAAAAGGAAATCATTTTTTCTAAATCCGTTCATTTTTCAGTAAACAACAATAAGAAAATCAAAAATAATAATTTAAATAGAATACACAAATAGCAAAAATAATAAAAATGATATTTTCTCAGCCGGCAGCCAGACATGAAACAGAAAGACAAATATATTAAAAAAGAAATATGGATTAATAAACTGATCGTTTGTAAACGAAACTGAAATAGGAATTTTATGAAAAGGAATTCGCTAAATTTGAAAACAAAGGCTAAATTGTTTCTAAATAAAAGTATATGCAAAAAAGATTATAAGAAATGAGGTAATTTTAAAATCATTTACAGTTGAGAGTTAATATTTTTCTAATTTAGAAATAGTTATATTAAAGATTTACAGTATTTTAATGAATGAAAATATATTTTTTCAATATCTCAATTTTTTCCATATTAATTCTTTTAAAATTCGAAAATAAATATATAAATATAAATTTATTGATTTCAAGAATGCAATCTCGAATGGAATTAAATCAAAGAAGAGCCAAACTCGCAAGATTATTAAACGATGAACATGAGCAAAATAAATAGGAAATTAGAGACCTTGAGGAGACTCCCGAATAAGTCAGATAAAAATGATATAGAGAGTGGCTGAATTAAAAATGAAAAAGAAGAAATAAGAAAAGTAAAATACCATTTAATAACTGATAAAATTCAATTTTTTTAATTATTTTATTTTATTTTATTTTATTTTACATACAGGCTTATGTTGACTAGCAATTAGAAAGGAGATTTTTAGCTAATGCAGATGAATTGAGAAAAGTAGATTAAGAATATAATGAACTGAAAGCTTTACAAGAAAGAAATATTTAAATGATGGAAAAACAAAAATTATTGGAAGATAAATATAGAGGTATATTTGATAATAATCTTATATTAATTATTTCATTTTCTTATGCCATATATTTATAAACATACAATTAAATTTTTTTTTTAAAAAAGAGGAAATGATTTATGCTAAACTATACAAAAGAGATATTTAAAAAAGGAAAGAGAAGAATAAATCAAATTACAATAGTAAAGAGAAAAATTAGAAGAAAGAAATAAAATTTTGGGAGTTTAATTGGTAAAATAGTTTTAACTATGTTTATATATTTAAATTAATTTTTATTTTTTTATATTATAATTTTGTCATATAAAAAAAGCAAATGAACCAAGACAGAAAATAGTAATTGTAAGATGAAATATCAGATGAGAAAAAGATGTTAGTAATTAAAAAAAATAATATTTACAAAAATTCTTTTAATTAAAAAGAAAATAATTTTATACTTAAGAATTATGAATGGTCAGAAGAAAATGTAAGGCACAAAAAATAAATGGAAGAGCAAAGAGAATTTTTGGCACAGCTTAATCATGAAATTAAAGAGAGTAACGAAGAGTAACAAGACAGAAAACTCAGAAATAAACTTCAAGAAAAGGCTTCGGACAAAGTTTTAATTAATAATATTGTTACTAAGGAAAAAATGTTAGACTATTTGGAAAATGAATAAAAAGTAATTAATTTATTATATAATTAAAAAAAAATATTTGGAGATTATTATCAATAATATTCTAATTTTTATAGAAAAAAACCAAGAAGAAACAAGAACTTTCATGAAAAATTAAGCTGCCAGAAACAACGAAGCAGAAGTATTTGAAAAAGAAGCTGAAAAACTCATTGCAATTGAATCTGAAAAATAATATCAAAGATAGAAGGCTAAATGGGACCAAGAAGAAGTAAAAAATATGTTTGCTTTTAAAAATAATTAATAATATTTTTTATTATTCATTTAGTAAGCCAGAATAAAACTTATGTATGATGTATATGGAAATAGAGCTGACGCTATCGGAGAAAAATGTAAAAATAACGTATTTATGTAAAAAGAAGTTTTAAATTAAAAGATTCATTATATCTTTATAGAAAAATTTGCTGGTTTAATACAATAAGAAAAGGAAGTCGAAAAAGATATCCTTAATAAAGCTGTTAAAGAATACGAAGAAGAAATTGAAAGAAAGAGAATTGAAGAATATCAAGTATATATTATAATTTTAATTTATTTTTAAAATTAAATTTGTATAATTAATTTTCTTACTTATTAACTAGGTAAATAAATAACATCAAAGATAAATTTTAGGACAGGTAGGTGATAAGCAAGATTTATATTAAGCTCAACTCAATAAGAAGCATCAAGAAGAATAAGAAGAACTTAGAAGATAGTAAGAATATGAATAAAGAATCTAAGCATAAAAAAACAAAGGTAGATTGTTACTAGATGAACTTAGAAAATAAAGGCCATTCTGATTTTTTATATATAAATAATATAGCAAAAAAGTAAATCAATAAAATAAGTATATAAATTAAAAAACACTAATTTTATTTATATTCATTACTTTTATTTTTCAAATTTGATGATAGTTTAATTTTATTATTAATTATAATTGTATTTTAATCTTCTTTCTGTTTAAAATATATTTTTTATAAATAATAAATATGCTATGTTTTATATATTATATTTATTTAGTAAAAATAAATAATGAAAAAATTAACTTTTTAGTAGTTTAGTTTATATTTATAATAAAATTACAATTGTATGAAGATATATTTACCCTATACAAAAATAATTTGGGACACTTTCTAATGCCTAATTAACAGGGTATCAGAGTTTAGATATATGGTTTAAAACTAGAGCGATTTCCGAAAAAGTGGAGTATGGTTCTAATTTTTATGAGAAAAATTTAGCTCTGCCAAAAATTTTAGTATTTATAATAATAGATCGATTTAGAATATTGTGAATAATAATTGAAGAAAAACAAGAGCAAAAAAGAAATAAAATTCCAACCAAAATAAAATAACAAAAAAAACACATAAAAAAATTATTTAAATGCAAAATAACTATAGCTGTTCTGAAAACATAAAGGATCAAATAAAATAATTGAGAATAGAATATGTGAATAATTCTTATGAACATTACGATTGCATCGGATTTGACGCCGATCACTGTTTGCTTAGATATAATATCCGCCCATTTACAAAGATCCTTTATGAATCATTTGTTGAGTTCTTTTTGAACTCTCCTGAGTTTACAAAGTATTAAGAAAGTCATCCGTAAGTGAATTAAAAAGGTACCAAATAATTAAAAAGTCGAAATTAAAATTTAATTTACTATATTGGCATAAGATCTACGATTTTCTAATTTATTTTGTGTATTTTATTATATATTTTTTCATAGATTAGCTATTTATATTTAACTTAACATTAATTACTTAGTGGTTAAATTATTTATTTATATACGCAACCCCCCACCTTTTCATATTTTTTTTAATAATAATCGTGTATTTAAAGATGTAGCAAACATCCCCTTTAGACCATCGTTTTATTAATTTTAAATTAATTTACTAGAATTTTTGCTTGATTACTCTGAAGAATAATTCGGATTAGGGTCTAATTATTGCGTAGTTGATAGGGAAGAAAACACAGTTCTCAAGGTTTGTAAGGGAAAATAAGTAGTTATAGGATATTCCCGATTCATAAGGCTATCAGAAGAAGAATTGCAAAGCACCTATGGATAGGAAAAATAATCGGTAAATTATTTCAAGTTATAAATCTAAACCAATGAAAACTAATTTTTATACAGATTTTAATACTGAAAACCCCAGAGCAGGAAACAAACGATACTTTTTGTGTACCGGATATTATGACCATATTTATGCTTTTAGTTTTATGAAACTAGATGCTTATTTCACGTTGATAGGATTAAGGCTAAAGGGATATGATTTGTGGGAACACCATGTAGGGAAAGCTATTTGGGGCAGTTTTAATCATTATGATAGCGAAAAAACATTTAAAATTAATGAATATGGGTATTTTTTCCCCAAAATGATAAAATATGTTGACTCTATAATGTGCAAACAAAATAAAATGAGAATAGTTTTAGAAAAACTTAGAAAAGAAAAAAAAACAGTGTTTTTATTGACTAATTCTCATTTTGAATTTCTTAATTTGAACATGAAGGCTGCTTATGGAGAGGTACAAAAAGAAATAAATTTCAAATAATATATAAACTTTATTTAATATATTTTTTTACTATCAGGATTGGTAAGATTTATTTGATATCATCAAGGTGTATGGGTAGAAGCCTGGTTTCTTTACAGACAGCTCAAAAGCTACTTATTTGTATGATGAAAGCACACCTACTTTGAAAAGTGAGTCAGTTTTCACTGTCGAAGATGTGGAAAAACATGATTTCGAAACTCAAAATAAAATTTTCATAAATGGAAACCATAGTATAATAGAAAAATATATGGAGTAAAATTAAAATATAGCAAAAAAATAAAATAATAACTAAATTATGCTTTTATAGAACCAAAAAAGAATTTTGAATCCAAAAATTGCCTATTTTGGAGATAGCTATACTGGAGACTGCCTATTTACGGAAAAATTGTCTAATTGGAACAGTTTCTACATTTGTGAAGAAATTGTTGAAGAAATGTAGGTAGAAGAAATATACTAAAGTTAGTAGTAAAATAATGAAAAAAATTAAAAGATTTGGAATGTAGATTTAATAAATTATTAAAAATATTGGGGAAGCTTCTTCTATCACTATGATGAGAAATAGTCTACTTTAGTTCCTTCTATGATGAGTGACTTGCTAAAATAAAATATAAAAGGAGGAGTTTTGGGAAGAGTAGATACTGATTTTGCTTTAAAAAATTTGTGGAAACTGTAGATTTGAAACAATATTTATATTTTATATAAATAAATAAAATTAAATGTAATAAGTAATATTAAATACAACCTTTTTATTATAAAAATATTTAAATCGTAATATATATATAATATATAATATAATCTTTTACAATATAATTTTTTATATAATAAATATATAATTGTATTAATTGGTTTTTTTAGTTTTTAAATATTATTTTTTTAACTCTTGACATATTAAATTTAGTATTTTAATTGCATTTAATTTTAATTTTATTAAACCTATATCAATTAGGTCTATTTTATATTTTCAAATGGTTTCATCATTTGCTGCTATTATTAATGTTGATTTTTGACCTGCAATTAGGAGATTTGGCCATTGCTTTTTCTGAATTTTCCCATTATCCTACTGTTTTAGCTGTAATAGTTAAAGCATGAACTCCTTGCCTTTTCAATTCATCATCCAAACACTTATAAACACTTTAATGTTTTTATATTAAGTTTTTGCCTTCAAAATAGTCAGAAACTATAGTTAAATTAAAATGAGTGTCAGTTCCTGGACGAGAATGTCTGTGAGATTCGTTCATAACATTTAAAAAGAGGGGATTAAAGGTAGTATTTAGTTTTTCTTCAATCTGTATATGTATTTTTGATTTTTAAGAAGTTTAGCTGCAAAAATTGAATAGTGATTTTTAAAATAAATTGAATCCTAATTTCATTCTTTTTTTTTATCGTTATTATCTATATTTTACTATATTATTGTTATTTTTCTTTTACTATTTTTTAATTGATTGATTTTGTTTGAGTAAATGACTTGTATAGAAAGTAAATTTAAAAATCTAATAAATTCATTAGTTAATCAATTTGCAATAAAATATAAAGAAGTAATTTAATAGCATTCACGGTGGTTAAGTAATTTCATATATTAATCAAAGTATATGTGTATATATGAAAGTAAATAAAAATTTTATTTAATTAATTAGAAATCTTTACATATTTTTTTAATTGATTATCAAAAAGTGGAGCTTTATAATATTGATAACTGTGTGTATGTAATTTTGTATGTGTATATGTCGGCAAGACACTTAAATTTTAGGAAAAAAAGAGAAAAATGTTAAAATCTAGTAACAAAAATACTATAGTAAAGGATTTTTTAAAATATGTTTTCATTATTTACTTTTCAATTTTATTTTATTTTCCTTTTGACTTGAAATTTCATTAAATCTGTTATGAAGATTATTTAGCAATAGAGTTACTTCTAAGATATTAAAATGTATTTTTAAATTTAAAATAACTAAAAGAATTAAAGAGGAAAAATCTATAACAGATATTTCGAAAAAATAAAAGATATGCAAATATAAATGAGATTATTTTAGTATAATTAATGCAAGATTCTTTCATTAGATTATATTCATTTTATTTTAATTTAGGTTTGTTTTGTTTTTTTAGTCAGTCAAAATTAAATACGAAATAATTGATAAAATTTATATCCATCGGATTTACTAACTACCAAATTCGAATTTTATTTTATTTTTTTTATAATAATAATAACTATCATTACACTTTTAGTCTAAGAAAAGGTGTTTGAACATTGGAAATGTTTTTATTTTTTTTCTATTTGGTTTTATTTGTAAAGGAGAATATTAATAGATATATTTGATTTACCTAATATCATTCATAGATAATCTATTAACTTCTATTTAGTAGATATTAAAAGTCTACATACAAAATCAGTACTTTAATTGAAAACAAAAAAATAGGTGTTTGTTTCCCAGCTTTTATTTTAACTTACAAAAGCTATTCGTGCACTAAATGATTAATAATAATAACGATTAAATGCAAAATATAAGAAAAAAACAAAGGGGCCATTTAATTTTTGGGATGTTTAATTTATTAATAACGATGAATACACGACAAATTAAATCAAATTAATTAATTGATAAGAAGCTATAATATTTATATAAAAAATAAATAACAAATAAAAAAATATTTGCTCACCTAAAAAACAAACTAATAAACAACAGTTTTTCACAGTCTCGATAAATCGATATAGTCTATCAAACCCAACTAATGGATAAACTCTAATCTCAAAGAATCTATCAAAATGTAATTCACATTCAATATAAAATCATTTTCAATTGCAATAGAGGCCCTTCACCATAAATTTTCCCTACATAAACTATTATAAAATTATGAAAAACATTTAATTGTTTATTTTCAATAGTTTTTCTTTGAAAATAAACTTGTAGTTTCAAGAAAACTTCAAAATCTAAAAACTTTTTTTCTAAATTAGTAGGTAAGCCTCTTCTGGTCTGTCAGAAGTAGAAAAATATTGAAATATAAAAATTGAAACTTTATGAAAAACTCAAAAAAGAAACATTTTTTCTCATTATTTTTAATTTCATAAAAAAGTGAAAAAAAATTTAGGGGAATAAAAATAATAACTACAAATAGAATTCTAAATAAAATATAGCAACAATAAAAGACTAAAAATATTTATAATAAGCATTTTTATAGTATTTATTTACTGAAATGCTGAACTCTAAAAATTTTTTGATTTTTTTCAGATTTATATCACTTTATGATTCATATAAATTAATAATTATATATAATTTATTTTTTTATTTCGAAGACCACTCTTCTTTAAAACAACTACGGATAGGAAACAATGATGAACAATTTCTTTTCTCAAAACTCTCAAAACAGTTGCAGCAACACAATCCCAGCGGGGCGATTTTTCGGAAGAGAAATAACGAACATGCCTTCTTAGTAGATGGGAGACTATCCATTCAGTAGCAAATTCAACAACATCAGCAATAACAATAATAATAATAACAACAACAATGGAGTTAATAAATTGAAAATTCAGTTGTTGGATGAAAGCACCCGAATGAACATGGAGGATGAAATCTCTCCCTACATTTCTTCGCAACATTAATACCAGGGAGGCAGCAGCAGTAACAACTTTTCCTGTGGCTCGTCGTCCAATTGTAATTCAATTTAATAGCAATAGCATTTGAATTCTCTGCAGATGTAGCAGCACCAGGCCTTGCAAAACGGAGCCAATTTCAATCAAATATTCAACACTTTTTACAGCAAAAATAATAGCAACAATAACAACCCCAATATGAATAAATCACAGACCTTTTCTCACTACCATCAGCAAATACAACAAGAATCGCAAAAATTATAGCAAATTTCAGCGATTCAAAACCAATGCGACAACATTCAAAAATATCTCAAGGAAGGAATGTACGAATCCGATAAAAACTGGGAAAATCCCGTTTAATACTACGCAAAAGACATATTCCACTATTTAAATAAAAATGAGGTAATTTAGTAGCCAACAAGTGTAATTAAAATATATTTAATTCTATTTAATTTCTTAGCAACTTTTCCTTTCGGATTGTGACTATATGAAGAATATGTAAACTGATATAAATGAAAAAATGAGAGCTATTTTGGTAGATTGGCTCGTTGAAGTCCATTTAAAATTCAAACTCGTTCCTGAAACGCTCTATATGACTGTCAACATAATTGACCGATACCTCTCTAAAAACGCCATTCAAAGACAAAAGTTACAACTGGTCGGAGTTTCAGCCATGTTCATTGCTAGTAAATTCGAAGAAATTTACGCTCCCGAAGTCAAAGATTTCGTATTTGTTTGTGATAAGGTAAACGAGAATAATAACTTTTAAAGTTCTTATTTTTATTGTTTATTAATATCATTCATCATCTCCCATAGGCCTACACCAAAGAAGAAATACTACACATGGAAAGTTTGATTTTGAAGCAATTGAATTTTGACCTTACCTCGACTTCTGCCTATCGATTCAGTCAAAGACTTGTGTTTTTGTCGGAAGCTGACAAGAAAATTGAGTATCTTACCCAATACCTGCTTGAATTGTCCCTTGTGGAATATAAAATGCTCAAATACAGTCCTTCTTTGCTGGGAGCCAGTGCCGTTTACATAGCCCATCACATTTAAAAGAAAAAGGGCTGGAACTAAGTCCTGGAAAGCTAGTCTGAATTCTCAGAAGAGGACCTTTAATCTTGTGGGATGGATTTGTTTATTTTGTTTTCAAATGCTCAGAAATTGGGCGAAAAACAAAATGCTGAAAAGGACAAAAATGTTTTGGAAGCTGTTAAAAGGAAATTTTCCTTAACCAAATTTTTGGAAGTTGCCAAAATTTCCTTGTAGCTGACTGTTTCTCAAAATTCTCAATAATGAGAGCCTTTATTGTAAATAAATAAATAAATGCATAAAAAAATTGAGATTGCCTTTTTTTGTTTTTTTAATAATAAAATAAAATCTCCACTTACTTTGCTTTTTGTTTGATTTTTTTTTAAAGAAAAATAAAAAAAATTGAATTCTTATTATTTGTTTAAATCCTTTCAAACCCTCCAAACAAATGAGCTTTTTTAATTAAAATTAATACATTTATTAATTAATTAGTTAATATAATTAATATATTATAAATCTACACAATATAAAATAAAACCAAATAATTTATAATAATAAATAATTGTTGTTATATTCAAATGGTTTTATTAATTATATATATGTTTATCTCTCTATGCTACTTTTTAAGTAAATTAAAAACTAATGGTTTTCTTTTTTGGTTTCTGTAAATTATTAAGAAATTTATAAATGCATAGCATATTTCTTTTTTTATAATTATCATAATACTCATATATAATTTTATGATAATAACTGCATAATTCATTGAAATATATGGAATTTCTTAATATTAATATAATCTTATAATATAGGGCTTATTATCAAATTAAATTAGGGGAATATTAATAATTTAGTATATATACAAAAACTCCTGAATTTTTATTACTTATTTTTTGGTTAATTAATTAATTAATAAATTAATAAATTAACTTTATTTGTTATTAATTGAATTATAGAACAAACCAAAAGAAAAAAAACAAGAAATCAATATTATTATTATAAATAAGGGATTCAAAAATAAAGAAAATTAAAAAAAAATAAAAGAAATTTTTACCTAAAAGAGCAATTTTTATTCAAATGATCTAAAAAAATAGCAAATTAGAAAGATACGAAAAATTAGAAAAACTTGGAGAAGGAACATATGGAGTTGTGTATAAAGCCAAAGGTAAAATAAAAAATAATATGATGTGTAGGATTTTATATTTAGATAAGGAAAAAGATAGAAAAATATGAAAGAAATGATGAAATTTATATATTTATTGGATATAAAATTATATTATTTCTACTTTGTCTAAAATATTTTACTGTAAAACAGATAAATAAACCAAAGAATTATTCGCTTTGAAGAAAATTAGACTTGAATCTGAAGATGAAGGAATTCCCTCAACAGCCATCAGAGAAATTTCACTTTTGAAAGAACTTTAACACCCTAACGTTGTAAGGTACGCACAGAAAAATAATATAAAATGAATGGAATATTAAATATTATAATAATTAAGTTATCAAATTCCATTATTTTTTTGGAGATTTTAATCAATCTTATTTTTTCCGATTTGTAAAAAAGACTCCATGATGTTATACATTCTAATAAAAAATTGGTATTGGTATTCGAATTTGTCGACTAAGATCTGAAAAAATTCATGAATCAATTCAGAGATTCTGGTTTGGACCCCTCAATTATAAAAGTAAAAAATGCTATTTTAAATTTATTTTCGAGTATATATACATACAATCAATAGTTTATTAATTTTTTTTTATTATTTTTATAATTATTCTAAATAAATAAAACAGAATCTCATCTATCAACTGTTGAAAGGAATTGAAATTTGCCACAAAAATAAAATTTTACACAGAGATTTGAAGCCTCAAAACTTGTTGATCAGCAAGGAAGGAGTTTTAAAATTAGCAGACTTCGGATTGGCCAGAGCCAGTGGTATCCCTGTTAAGAATTACACTCACGAAGTATTTAATTGTTTCATTAAGTTTTAATATTACATATATATATATATCGATGCAAATAATAAATATTTGTTTATTATTACCCAAGGTCGTCACTCTCTGGTACAGACCCCCCGATGTGTTGTTAGGATCCAAACATTACTCAACTTCTATTGATATCTGGAGTATTGGTTGTATTTTCGTAGAAATGGTCAACTTAAAACCGTTGTTCCCTGGTCAAAACGAATAAGATGAATTAAAAAAATATTTAAAGTTATGGGAACTCCCTCTGTTGATAAATGGCCCGGATTAGCTGATTTACCTAACTGGAAAGTAATCATAATACCTAAATTGTTTAATTTTATTAGACTAAATAATTAACTTTTTATAGGAAGATCAATTCGAAAAATACCCAGGGGAAAGCCTAAAAAATATTTGTCCTTCTTTAGACCCTCAAGGACTCGATCTTTTATCTGTAAAATAATTAGCTTTTTAATGAAAATATGTATAAATATATATATATAAACTTTTTTTAGAAATTGTTAAGAAGTAATCCTTAGGAAAGAATTAGTGCTAAGTAGGCCTTAGAACACGAATATTTTAAAGAAATTGCTGAAAACTGGAAGAAATTATATCAAAAATGAGCAAAATAAATATAGATTTAAGAATGAATTATTTACAAATTATACATAGCTTTCAAGCATTCTAATACTTATATATAATATATATATATTAAGAGATAAAAAAGATGAAATATCGAGGAGGAAAAGAAAAAAAAAATAATCATAGTCAAATCAGTCATTATTTTGCATTTTAATTTTATATAGATATTTGTATACATAATAATTTTGAAATTAAATATATTAAAATAAGTGAATAATCAATTTAATTTACTATTGTATTATCTTTTTATTTGGAAAGTTATATTATATTAAAAAATAGCATTTTTTAAAATAAATAGTAAATAAAATATCCTAAAAATAAATTGTAATGTAATGATAAATTAGTAATAAATATATTAATTTATCAAAACCCTTGATGTGATAAGAAATTAAATTAAATTAATCAGTCTTTTTTCATATGTTAAAATATACCATAAATAATAATAAATATAGTAGTATTAGCAGAAGCAGCAAATAACAACATCTCAAAAAACTAGCAATAAATCAAATAAAATAAACGCAGTTTTTTCAAAAAGGAATTTAAAAAGAAAAGATAAATAATGATTAAAAGAACTCTCCAGCTTTTCCAAAAGCAAAATTCTTTCAATTTAATTTGCAAAGAAATGAACGCATTATCATTAAATAATAAAATCGCAAATTCTTTCGCCATAGGAGTCAAATAATCTATACCTGATCCTGAAAGAATTTCGTATCCCACCCACGAATAATACTTCCCCGAAGGATTAACTCCTGAACAATTGGAAGTTCCCAAAATAGATGTTAAGGTTTTTGAATAACTTTTTGGTAATTAGCGATTTGTGTTAAAATTAAAGCTATAAAAATTATAGTATTAATACAATATTGAGTAATACATTGTATTGATAAAAACTAAATTTCTATAGATACCAAACACAGCAAGCCTGTTGATTAAAGAGTTGCCTATTTTTCTGTCAATCACCACGGGAAAATATACCACGTTTTCGATGCTTCAAAAATCGTAAAAATTTTTAAGAAAGCAATTTTTTTTTTTTAAGAAAAGATGATGATAATTATTAATAATAAATGAAATTGAATTTAAAGAAAAAGAAATGTTAATAAAAGAATATGAATAAAAATTTATATAAAATTGCAAAAATGTTTTCGATTTAATTAAGAAATTAAAAATTGTTTAATAAATAAATCTATTATTGCGATGTTGATCATTTATATTGGAAATTTTTATTTTATAGCCTCTCGGTAGAATGTGTTAAAAAATCGGAATTTTAATTAGAGGGAAACACAAACCCACTTATAAAGCCAACAGAGACGATTGTGGAGATTAGTGTATTGTAGTGAATGCGGGAGACATTTTTATGACTGGGAAAAAGGCCTTGAAGAAAGAAATTTTCTACCACACCGGTTACGTAGGACACTTAAGAACCATCAAATACTCAGATTACCTTTTAGAAAAGCCTGAACAATTAATAATGTATGTTTTGAGTAAGTAGCTCCCCAAAAATTTGCTAAGAAAGAGCCTTTTGAAAAAAGTTGACATTTTTAGAGGATTAGAACACAATATGCTTGATAAATTCCCTAATGTAAATACTAAAAAATAGCTTTTAAGCACATATATATATATATGAGTTGTTTGTTTTCAATGAAGCAAATTTGTTTTTTTAATCACAGTTCGTTCCTCCCGCCCCCACCTATCAATTCTTGGAAAGTTAAAGTCCTTTGAGTATAGCGTTGAATTAAAATTCAGTTATTACTTACCATAGTGACCCTGGTAAATAAAGAAATATTATATTATTAGGAGAAGTTTTAATAAAGTAATTTTTTTATTAAAATTTAAGAAATTCCTGAGGAATTCAAACATTTGAAAATCGAAAAGGACTTGGAAATCGAAATTCCCTTCAAAGATAGAAATTAAGTATTCAAAATGACTGAACACAACAAGGAGGTGATCAAATAATGGAGATCATACCATTACAAAGAAAAGAGATATTAAGTTCACAAACCCAAACAACCTAAGTCAAGAGCTATTGACTTTGAAAAAGACGACTATAGTATTACCTCTCTTAAGTAGGCTGACAGTTATGGAATTTTAGAATCTTTGTTAGAGGAAACTCAAGAAAGCAAAGAAATCGATGACGAAACTTCTACAAACAAATTTTAATGAAAAATATTTTCTTTTCTCTGACTTTCTTTCTCTCTCTCTCTATATTTTATAAATACGTAAAATAATGGGAGGAGAAGTAAATTAGTAAACAAAATTATAAACTAATTGGAAAAAATATCAATTTATTTAGTTAAGAAATAAATAAATAAATATATACACTATTATATATTCCTAATAATAATTAAGTTAATCACTTGTACTCGAAATATTTAAGTATTTATTTATCTATCTATCATACAAAGAATTATGTTTTTTGCATATTTAAATCCAAATCTGTGTAAATTTTTTTTTTTAGTTTATAATTTTTACATAATAAAATTAACAAAGTAACTAAATAATTAATTATTTTAATAATAATAATAGCAACAACTTGATTGCAAATCATATTTTTATGCTATTATATTAATATTTATTTATAATAATAGAAATAATTACAAAAATAAATTTGGCAGAAAAAAGGGAATAAAAGAAAAAGCTACTTAGATGAACAAGTGTGAACTCGTAAGAAAGACCTGCAAAAAAGTCACGAACCAAGCATCGCATGTCAAAATAAACCAAACAAATTTGGAGGCTTTCGCCGAAGACTTGTCCAATTAGTTCAAAAACGGGTACAAATACACCGAATTTTCCGACTACGACTGCCACTTCCAAGAAGAAGCTGGGCCGGAACTCCTCCTCGACTATTTGTTCGTTTTGGACTCTTTGAACTTCTGCTTTTGGCCGGAGTCCGCGAAGGGTTGGGAGTACGACAACTTGGCTTTGTCTTTAAAAAATGCCTTGAAAAAAGACCCCGAAGCCTTTAAGCCTAAAAACCTGCAAAAAGTGAGCAAAGACTACGTGAAAAATGAACTTTTCCAGGGAATGGACTTCCCTCTTCTCGACGAAAGAGTGCGAGTTTTGCAGGAAGTCGGGACCATCGCTGTCAATGAGTTTTAGGGAGAATTCTCGAATATCATAAAACAGGCGAACAAGTCTGCCGTCAGATTGCTCTTCTTATTGACTTCGTTCTTCAACAATTTCCACGATGTCGCTATTTACAGAGGAGAACAAGTTTGCTTCTATAAAAGATCGTAGATTTTCATCGGGGACCTGTATTCTTCCTTCAAAGGAAAGGGATACGGAGAATTCTTAGATATTGGCGAATTGACTATGTTTCCCGACTATAGAGTGCCTCAAATCCTCAATTAACATAACATTTTAGAGTATTCGTAAGAATTGACACTAAAGATTAAGAATTTGGAATAGTTGCCCCACGGATCAGAATTCGAAATCGAAATTAGAGCCGCCACTGTTGAAGCTGTTGAATAGCTGAAACACTTGCTGATTAACAAAGGACATAAAATTATAACCATAGAAATTGACTGGATTTTGTGGCAAAAGGGAGAAGAAGTTAAAGACTCCATAGTACCTCACCACAGAGTTTTGTCCATTTTTTATTGATTGATTGAATTTATATATATATAGTTAATAGAGTAATAAGCTACATATTCAAATAATATTATATTTTTGTTGCCTTAAAATGGAGTGTCAATTGAAAAATAGAGATATTCTATTTTAATTTTTTTATTTATTAAATTATAGAAATTTTTCTTTTTGGAATACTTATCATTTCCTAATATTTAATCTTTTTTATAATTTAAATCATTTATCTTTCATTGTATTGATTATTTTCTCTTATAAGAATTATAATATTTGGTTGACTTTGTACAAATTTAAATTATTTTATAATTATAATAGTATAATAGTTAACATTTTTTATGTAAATCAAGAGGACATTACTGGATCTTAGTTAATTCTAATAATCAAATAGCAAAATTTATAATTATAGATTGAAGAAATGAAAAGTTATTGAATAATATAGCTTATTTTAATTTTATTGATCCATATAAATAAAAGTAGCTGGTATTAATGGCTTACTTCATATTTGGTTAATTTTTGCTTAACTTATAAATTATAAATAAATTAAACAAATAAATAATAAAAAATAGAGTTTAAAAATGACCTTTTAAGGAATTCAAATTTAAGTTTTCTTATTATTATTTTCAGCAATCAACTATTCAGTGCAATGGTGGGACGTGGGTCACATGTTGGTCGCTCAAATAAGCGAACTATATCTCGAAGAACATGACCCAGTAGCTTTAAAAAGAGCTCAAGAATTGGTGATATCACTAGATGAGCTGAGTTCTACTAAGGCCTCCGATTTCGTGACATCGGCTCCTTGGCCAGACGACATTAAAAGGTTAACTATTCAAACAAAAAATACATTTTTTGAAGTCAAAAATAAAATCTAAATTCTTTTTTAAATTAAATTTTGCGAAAACAGAGATATTCCCTGGAGTTCGGTATGGCATTACAAAGATTTGCCCGTTTTCGGAAAAGGTTTCGATGAAAAAGATGCGATTATGGAAGACCCGAAGGAAAATGCATTAAGTTTTCTCGAAACAATGGAAAAGTGCTTGAAAGGGGACCTTCATTTTAACACATTTCCAAGGGCCTTTTACGCTCGATTTGCTATTCACGTAATCGGAGACATTCACCAGCCTCTTCACGCCAGCGGGTTCTTCAATTAAACCTATGTGAAGGGAGATCAGGGTGGTAATAAAATCCATATTCAGTTGCAAGACAGATCCCAAGACCATTACAAATATAATTTGCACAGTTTTTGGGATTCTGGAGCCACTGGGTTCCAAACAGGAAGTGGGGAAAGACCTTAGAGGCCCTTCAGTTAAAAATTCAAAGAAGAATTTAAGTAATTAGCGGAAGGAATTATGAAAGAATTCCCCCCTTCTAAATTGGAAAAAGAACTCAAATTGTCTACTTTTGAAGAATGGATGAAGGAATCGAATGAATTGGCGAAAACAGAAATTTACCCCTATTTTGAAAACACTAATGTCATTAGCTAAGATTATATGGAAAAGGCACGAAAAATTTGCAGAAGACAAGTGGCATTGGGAGGGTACAGACTATCTCAATTTTTTTCGAAAAATTTGGGTTCTGAAAACCAAAAGAAATTATATAAAGGGTTTTTGGGAAAACTGTGAAGATATCTATGTTAATTTTCTGATAATTTAGTTTTAGTTTTATTTTTTAGTATATTTATATAGAATTTTATTAAGGGTTATTATTAACTTTATATGGAGATGAAAAAATATATTATATATAATCAATCAGTCAATCAATCAATTAATATAGTTTATTTATCTATTTATCTATTTATCAATCTAGCTGAAATAAATTGCTTGCGTAAACTAGTTAATTACCATAAATAAGTTCAATTAAATATTTATTAATAATTAATTTTTGTTTATTACTTTTTAGTACGACAATATAAATTATTAAAAACAGCAATTACAAATAATTTTTGATTCATCTACCAAACTAACTTTTCCAAAGCATTAATTTTTATTTAAAAAACAAAAATCTATAAACTAAAAAAAGAGAAGAAATTTCCATGTTTAAGAATTTAATTTAGATTTAAAAAAGTAGATTTGTTTAACAATTGCAAAAGAATCAAATATTTTCATTTTCTTCTTTGCAAGGAAAATAGTAAAATTTGAATGAAAACGAAAGTTAGAATGAAAACGCTATAGAATAGAAATTAACAAAAAAATAAATGAGAAAATTACAAGAAGAGTAGAGCATCAACGAAATAAACAATTTACGTAAGTCATATAATTATAAAATCTAAACATATTATTTAATTTCTATGAAATTCCCTTGTTATTTACTTACATTTGCATACACAAAAAATACATATAATTTGAAAATCCAATTTAGAAAAATAAATAACGATAATAACAATAATAGAAACTGTTGCGGAACAAAAAGAACTAACAAAGGATAAACTATAAGATATTGTCAAAACGAGAAAGGAATTTTTGAGTGAATTAGTTTAGCAAACCAAAATACCTACTGATGCATTAATTACAGGTGCCATAATCACGGCTCCTGTTTTGCTATGTCCGTTTGCCTTGAACTACATGTGTTTCGCAGGTCTTATGACTGAGTCAATTCCCACGTAATCTAACTTTTTAAAATTTTTTCTAAAAATAAAATTATAACATATCAAAATTTATTAGATTGGCAATTTTGATGGCAAAATACAATGCAATTAACATTTGTTTCGGAGCAGGAATTCACTGGGGTTTCGCGATGTCGATGCACGAAATGCAATTCGACTCTGTAAAGTCATCCCCTGAGGCAAAGAAGTAGTTCATGCTTTCGACTGTTCCTATATTCGGTAGTTTATAAGTGCTGAATACGATGTGCTACACGCCGAATGTGTTGCCGGAAATTCAGGTGGCTTCAGTAGGACTTTTATCACTTCTTTACATGTACAATTTGTTTATGGACTGGAGAGTGGTGTAGTAGTAAAATGCTCCCAAATGGTTTTTCTCGTTGAAAATGGCGCTTACAAGTGCTTGTCTTGTTGGACTGGCTGGATATGCGTTTATTTATCATTAGTATCCCGAACTAGCCAAATAAAAGGACGACGACCCCTTCAGAAAACACATTCCTAATAAGTAGGAGTTGCTTTCTTCTTCTCTGAAATTGTCGGAAAATAAGTAAAAATAAGAAACTTCGCAAACTTAAAATAGCAAATGAGTAAAAGAACACTAATAGAAAGAGATAGAGAGCTATTTAGTTTGTTATTTAAAATGTATAATAAATTAATTATAAATTAAAAAATAAATAAAAATTAAATTCTATTTTTTAATATAATATTATAGTCTTATTTATAATAAAATTGTTTAATTTCTTCTTCTTTTGCGAACTTTAGAAAATTACATTTCATATACCTATGAATACTTTTTTATATTTAATTAATTAAGACTTTTAAATTAATTTGATATTTAATAATTTTATAATGATAAACAATATTTTATAGTTTAATTTTATTTATATAATGCTATAAATTATTATATATATAATATATAGTTATGTTAATTAATACAAAATAAGTCATATTGTTTTGAAACATTATTTACAAATTAGATTACTTAATAAATAGAATATTTTAGTTTCCTTGAAGAGATTTTAAATTCTCCTCTTCTCTTAATTAGTTCAGAAATTATTTTTTTGAACTGTATTTTTCTTTTAATTCAAATAGTTTATTTGAGGCATACATATATCAAGTTTCTAATGCTTCTACATCCAAGAAATCAAGTTATGGTTTTCTTCAGACTTGCAAGTATAAATGCTTTAGGCACCAAAGGTTTAAGTTTTTTGAAAATCGCTGTTTCTTCTCTTCTTTTGTGACTAAATACTACTTGAATCAATATCTAAACACTGGCTTTCTATTTCCTTGGATTCTTTTTTCTCAGCTTTCATTTCCTTTCCCTTCCCATTACCATTATTATTAGTATCACCATCTAATTATTTAAAATTATAGTGCAACTGACTTTTAATTTAGGGTGTTTATGAGATTTAAGGGTCGCATGGAGGAATTATTTCTTCTTCAATATCAGAAAAGTTATCCTCATCGAAGCCAACCCAGGTTTTTTGCGAAAATGATATCCTTTCACTGAATTGATCAGTGCTAAACTACTCCGTAATTTTTAAATATTGAGTATATCGTTCTACAAAAATTAATAATATTAACTTTAATTCATTCGCCAAATAAAATGGTACCAATTTCATCGTTTTATCGTTAAGACCCAAACATGACTTGCGATTTTTCAGAAAATTGCGTTAAACACTGTTGTTGACCGATAGACTGGAATTTGAAAAATCGATCCTTCTTCTCCTGGTCATTGACAGATGAAGGGTTTTTCTGGCTTCCCATTGTGTTAGAAAAAATGCTGCTGTCTTGTCTATTCACAGACATATTCTGTTGCTATTTATGGCTTTGATTTAGATGGCTGGAGTGGATCATGGTATTAGAATTAATCGCCAATTCCTTGGTCCCAGTAGAGCCAGAGTGGCAAAATTGCGAAGCCTTTGAGGTGTATTTGGAGTCGTGCTAATTAGAATATTAATTAGTTAATCGTTCAGTTATTTGTTTGAAAAATTAATTAATTTAAAATTTTATAAATTAAATAGAAAGTTAGTTTTACTTTGTGGATATTGGAATTATTATTTATACTGCTAGTTTCGTCTTTAATATCACAAGTGTTGGACTTCTAAGCTATTTTTTTCTTATTTTCAATGGCGAGTGAGTTGGAGTGGGTAAGTTTATTGGGCTTTAGAAAGCGATCAATTTAGTTAGTTTTTTTAGTTTCCGATGATAATTTTAATTTTTCATGATTGGCTTCACTATCATAAAAGAGGAAGTCCCAGTCGAACACTTTGGCGCTGTTTTTTGCATTTATTGTTGATTTAGAAGAAGCTATTTGATGGTGTTTTCCTGCTACTGTTTCAGCTGTTCTTGCTTTTGCTTTGATTGCTCGTTTTTTGAGTCGGCATTGTTCTTATCTTTGCTGCTATTTTTTGCTTCTTTTCAACCCACAACTGCAAATACTACATGTCGATTTTTTAACGCTTTCTCTTCTACTGCCTGATCCCGCGCTTCCAATCATGCAAGTTTAAACTGATTGCTATTGCTGTTGTTATTGTTGCTACTACTATTGGTCCAGATTTCCGACAGCATTTTTGAAAATCGTAAGCAGATAAGAGTAATCTGGCTTAGAACTGAATTTCAGTTGCCTGATGTATTTGAAATAGGTCACAAATTCATGCGGGATTCCCTAAAAAAAGTTCGAGTTGAAGATGCTTTCCTTCATCTCTAAAATCTTTTGATTCCTTTCGTAACTGTCTTGGTACTTCACGTGCTGCCACGGCAGGTAGCCGCGCAAAAAAAACACCATAATGTAGCCCAAACTCTCCAAATCATCTCTCCGACTCAGTTCCAATCCTTTGTGCGAATTTATAGAAGTGTAACGATAGGTGCCTACCATTCCCACGTTCTTTTTGAAAGGAATGTGCTCATTGAACTTCGTTTTGAAGGAATTCGCCAGTCCGAAATCAATCAAATTTATTACTTAGTGCCCCTTTTCGTTTCCATGTCCGATCATGAAGTTATCGGGCTTTAAATCTCGGTGTATAAAACCCTTTCCGTGCAGAAATTACAAACGGCAAAGAATCTGAATTCCTATATTATAACATGTCTTCAATGAAAACTATTTGCCGCATACTTTCCACAAAATATCCAAATCTTCTTCGAAAAGCGTCGTCACCATTGCTGAGTGGGTGTTTTCTATATTAAAAGTAGATTTCAATAAATTTAGAAAAAAATATAAATTTAATCATTATTATTGAACAATTATTTTAACATTACTATTTTACTTTTTCTATTTATATATATATACTAATAAAAAAAAAAAAAATTAAGATCGCAAATTAATCTTAGAAAAATATTTTTTTTTTTCACTCATAAGTATTTTTTTTTTTTAAGAAAAAGGAAACGTAATATTAATAATGCTTAATGCTATTCTTCGATCTAAACTCATTTTTTTATAATAAATTCCCTCGAATTCAGTTTTATTTACCTTTTAAAAAATAATAAATTCTGGGAAATCCAACCTCCCCTTTCAAATAATAGAGAATTCGAGCTTCTCTGCTTAAAGTACCAGAATTATTTTTATTTTTTTCTTAATTTTCTTCTATTTTCACTGCGAAATGCTCCACATTGTCAATGGGTTCTTGCCTTTAGGCCTTATAAACATACCCGAAACTCCCAAATCCGAGAAAATTAATAATCTAGTACCTTTTACAGACAATTTCATTTAAATATTTATTTTGCTTTTTCTTTTCTTCTTCATCTTCAAGTTTGCTATCATTCATCTTGCTTTGTTTATTTTATTTTTTTAAATATCTGGCAAAAATCTAAAAAAGCCTTAATTTTAATAAATGAAAAATTCTTTTTGCTTTGTGATTTTTGTTTTTTATTTTTTATTTCTGCTAATATTAAAATGTAATTATATAATCTGAAAAGCATAAATTTTATTGGATAATTGTAAACAAACATATTTCAATTTACTTTGATAATTAAACATTGAAAATTTCTTATTTTTCCAATATTATACTTCTTTAAATTGATAATTCGATTAAATAATCAAAAATATAAATGATTATAGATTATAGTCCGTAAAAGTAGTTAATTTATATTTCATTTTATTTATAAAAATATCTACCGAATTTCAGCATATATAAATAAAAATACTAACTTAAATCTAATTCTAAAAAAGTCAATAATTTCTGATTTTAAATATGATCCTTAACATTGACAAAGTTATTTAAGGATTAAAATTAATTAATTTTTTAATTACTGACTGACAATAACATATTATGGAAGAAATTGAAATTATGATAATAAATAAAATGGAATTAAAAGTAAAAAAAAATCGAACAGTTTTAAAAATAAGGGCCCCTATAAATTTAGATAAATAGTTAGTTAAATAATACATATTAAATATTTTATTTTTTATTAAGATAATTTTTTAAATTTTATCATCACAATAATAATTTAAAATATCTCTTTCAAAACTACTAAATAAATGACGAGGTAGTTTCTTAAAAAAGAAAGAATGGAAATTTTTTAAAAAATCTCTCATTTTTTCTTTTTGTCTTCCTTTTTGGGTTCTTCAACCTTCTTTTTATTAGGTTTTCCCTGCATTTATTTCTTTTGGTTAGCCTTTTTAATGAATTCAAGTAGATTTCTTTTTTCTTCTTTTTTGGATTTTAGTTTTTCTTTATTGCTGGTTTAGAAGTCGACTTCTTCTTGGAAGGAAAGCAAAGTCTCTTCTCTTTCCATTTTGCTCTTTTGTTAGTCATCTTTCATGGAGTCCTGTCTTCTTTTTTCCTTTTGAAGGGAGATGCTTTCTTCGACAGAGTCTTGGAGATTCATTTTGTGTTCATAGAACTTGTCGAATTAGGAAACAAGGTCTTCTTGTACTTTTTTCGGTTTAATCATTTCGGAAATTTTCATGTCTTTGATTTCATCTTCTTCTCCGTGCACTCTGTCTTCTTTTTCGGTTTTCAAATACTATTCTAGCATTTCATAGGGCACCTAACAAAATTTGAATTGATTAGATTGTTTATTTATTTATTTATTTATTTATTTATTTATTTATTTATTTATTTATTTATTTATTTATTTATTTATTTATTTATTTATTTATTTATTTATTTATTTATTTATTTATTTATTTACTTCTTCGTCAATTAATAGGTCTTCCTTGGAAAATACTTCGTGCTCTTCGAAGAGTAATTCTTTTGCTTTTTTCACATTTTCTTGTTCCATTCTAAATTTAATTCTTCTCAATTTCTTGATTGTTTCGGAGAGAACTCTGTTCTGATCTTATTCCAGTTATTGTAATCTTTATATTCTCATTTGATAATCGTTATTTTGCTCTGATTATCCTTATTCTCCTTATTACAAATCATATTCTTAATCCTATTGTTATAATTGATCTTCTAAAAGAATTTGTTCTTGTTGCATTTGTCTAAGTTAGTGGCTATTAATTAATACAAAAAAATTTATTTTTACACTATTTCTCTCAATAATTAAATTGCAATAAGTAATTTTACTCCAAGTATTTGGCTTCAATTCTCAGTTCTCTTTCCTAATAGGTTTCGACGAGTTTGTAGGTGGATTGAGAAGGGCCAGAAAGGCCTATCTCCTTCAAATAATTTTTTTCAAGTTCTGCAATATCCACTCCTTCCTATTAAAAAGAATCTTTATTAGTAGACTCAGAACTCTATAAATTGCTGTGAGATTCATAGTAATCGTGTTCGTAACTTTTCTAAACATCTTGTTCTTCTTCTCCTCTTTCGCCCTGTTGTTCTAAAGTATTTTAGTCTCTAGATTCTCTTTTTTGGGATCTTTTTTGCAAATTCTAAATGTAGGCAATTCTATCTTCCACGGCTCTTTCCCTTTCAGCTTCCACAGCTTCCAATCTCGCTTTGATTTGCTACAAAAAATAAGCAAACAAATTAAATTAATCGTTATTAAAAATGACATAATATTTAAATAAATAAATGAATGGAATTATTACTCTGGCCTTTTCGTTCATGTGCTCCTTGTGAGGAAATTCGAAATCGAGACTCTGTTGCATTAAGGCGATTTTTACTTGAGGGTTGCTTTCCAATTCCTTTCTCAAATTTCCGTAGGGAACTGAACTGAGGTCTACGTTCCCTTCGCTGTCTAAGTGAACTCCCAATTTTTCTAATTTTTTCAAAAGAGCCTTGGATCTCTTTTGATTTTGGCGGGCGAGTCTCTAATTTGGTGTTTAATTTCCTCATCTGTCAAGCCGTTCAATCTGTCCTTTATAGCAGCTCTTTCATAATATTTTTGGAAGACATTTTTGGTTTTGGTGATAAATTCATTTGCGATTTCTTCATTTTCCTATTCAGCTGAGAGGTCTATTAAACATTTTATAATTTAAAATGCAATTTTCAATTTCTAGATTTTTTTTTTTAATACTTTATTTATCATTTTGAGTTTTCTTTCCGCTGTTTACAATATTGTACAAAACTCTTTCGTAAACGGAATCTTAATCTTCCACTTTTTCGCCTGCTCCTTTCATTTCGTGATCCTAATTCAAAATGCTTTCATCGTTGAAGTTTTCCATTTCTTGCTTTAATATGTCAATTTACTATTAGTAACTGTATAAGTCCCTTTTCATTCTCAGAACCTTGATTCTGGATTCGTATTCAGCTTACTATTAGTAATAATTCATGAAGCTTCTGGCTCTATTTTATAAATTTATTTAATTTTAAAATAACATATTTCTTAAATTTGTCAGTCTTATAGGGTAAGAAAGCATATTTACCGGTTACTGAAAGCCAGTCCTTCTGTTATTTGTAAAGAATCAATTTTCTTTTAGATTCTCGCCTAAAATAATTCTTCTGCTTTTTAAAAGGCAGATTATTCACTGTATCCATTTTTCATTAATTATTTTTGTTTTTCAATGAATTTTACTGCATAATTTTAACTTTAAATGGGACCATTTTCCTAAATTGAATTTACAGGTTCGTATTTTAAATCTGGGTATTTCAAGAACAATCTCTTTACCAATCTTTTATTAAATAAAAATTGATTATTATTATTATTAATAATAATTTATTATGTTAAGAGGTGGAAATTCCAAACTTTCTAATAAAACATGCCAATAAATAAATTACTTTATATCTAATTTCGTCTATTGTTTTGATTCCTTTGATTCAGAACTATTTTTTATATTTACTACCTCATCTTCGTATTTGTAGAAAGGGAATAAATGAAAAGCTCGTTCCAAGGGATTGTAAGATTCCATTAATCCATATTTCTTAAACATTTTTATGGAATCAAAGTAATTCATTTTCGTCCATTTTCTCGTATACATCTTTTCGAAAATTGTCTTAATTTATAAATAACTTTGCTGCGCTGAATTTTATTATAAATAACTGAAAAATTTGTATTCTTTTTTTTAGTGATTTCGCCACTAACTTTGCTTGTTTATTTATATGTTATTATGATTAATTATTTACAGAATTAAATATATTAATAATTGGTCTTTTTATGATATTACAAGTAAATATTAATAAATTAAATATTTATATGAGGGTAATAATTGATTTCGCCATTTTAACTTAAAAGCTTTTAAACTTAATTACTATTTTTACATACTCAATTAGTCAATCAATCAATCAATTGACTGATTGATTGATTGATAGTTAGTATATATATATTGCCTAAATAAATACCTATCTACTTATAATTTATAAAATAGAATATTCATTTCTTATTTTTATTATAAAAAAAATAAATTATAAAGTTATAAATACCTTAAATGTATAATATTAAATAATTTTATATTGATAAATTATTGTATATATAATTTATTTGTTTAAAAAGTAAAATTTGATTAAATGTTTATATCACTATAAAAATTAGTATCGACAGGTAGGACATGTCGTCTATTTTTCAAACCAGGGAGAAATACACTATTTGTGATAAACATGCCTACCGGGACAATGCAGAGCGACTACATTTTAGCCCTCTTCATAATCACCATAGCAAATACAGCACAGTGGCTCAAAATTAGGAAATAGTTTCTCGAATTCTTGGGCATCATATTTCATAGATTTCAAATTTTGAATGAATTTCTAAATGAGACAATAGTTAATTAATATATTTTATTGGTTTACTATAGATTTTACTCTTATTTTCTTAGGAATTTCATCACAGAAAAGGATTTTTAATATTTGTTATATATTAACACATTTCTTTTTCATAGTCAGAACCAATATTTTTACGATGGGATAACCAATCACAAAGCAGCCATACATTAATTAAATAAAACACAATACGAACACTCCTCTTGTTTTCGCATCTCCGTTTGCTTTTATTTATATTATAATTTATCAATTACAATTTCACAAATAAATGGATCAATTAAATTTATAAATACCTAAATCGCACTTCTATTTATGCAAAATTATACCCCAAAAGATGTAATTTGTGAAAATGCATACCCCAGAACCATATCTAACAAATTTAAAGATAAATAAATTTGACATTTAAAAATAAGAAAAATAAATGATTTTTTACAAAATTAATAAGATTTTAGTGAACTTCCATGCATTTGAGTTTTCATAAATGGCATCCATTAAAGACCCACAACTTGTGTAATTTTGTAAGGGATACTTTAAATTGTAAAGTCTGTAATTGGTAGCTTCTTTATAGTCACTCAAATAAATTTGAATAATTATCATCAGATCGTTGAAAATGCTCCATAAATCTCCAATAATACATAGAATAATAAGTTGAATAAATACATCTTTTTCATCGCAATTCTGTTTGGGAAGGGTATCTCCTACAAAAACCATATTAAACCCAATAATTTTCACCAAATGCAACAATATTAGAGTCTGCTTCCAAAAAAGCAGAATTTTTATCGTTTTTAAAATTTAAAACCTCTCCTGCTGTTGCTGACTTTGATAATTAAGTAGCACATCAAATTACTAAACTGAATGATCATTATTATTGGAAACTGCAGAAGGCATTTGCTATTATTACTATTACTAATTATTAGGTTGTTAATGCTACTGCTGTGGCTAGTTTGCAGCTTCTACTGGTTATAAATTATTGCTATTATTGTTGACATTCTATAAATCATAGGCAACTTACTATTCATTAACTTCTCCCATTGCTTATTGAACCTGCACAGCCTACTGTAGGCCCTATAGTTACTGCTCTTGATTAATTTAATTTAAAATCTGCTACTGCTATGTTTCATTGTTTCCGATTCCCATATCATTTTTAGGCATCTAAACCTTGTCCAAATTATCAAAAGAATTATTGTCCCCAACTATTATATCCTTTTAAATGCTGATTTAATCAGAAAAAGATTAGTCCATTTGCAATCGCTTAACGAGAGGAGGAGGTGATGCGGGACACTGAGTAGAATTTGAGGCTATACTTTCTTTTTGAGCATTATATTTTTGATAGTTTTTCGATTGCAAATGGGAGACTTATTTATTTCTTCCGCAATTAAATCGAAACATATAATTTCTTCCTCTTCTTCGCAATCAACAAGAAAAGCTTCTGTATCTCCATTGTGAACTTTTATATTTTGCAAGACATCTTCTACCTTTTTCTTTTACGATTTTTTAGGAGAAATTTGTTCTTAGTGGCTTTAAGCTGATATGGATGCTGCTGAAATATCAAATTTTATTTAATGAGACTCCTTATTTTCTAATGTTTGTTACATATTTTTCATTTTATTTTTATTTTAATTTATATTTTTTTTTCCCTGGATTATAATAATTATTTATTAATTAAAAAAACCATTCCGAATTTTATCACTTCACATATAGGTAAACTATGAAAGAGAGAGAAAATTATTATAATTAATATAAACCAGAGTTTATATTATTATATTTTTTAGAATTCTTAAAAATATAAAAAATATTTTATAGTGTTGAATTCGATTAAAATATATAGATGCTTAAAAATTAAAATAAATCGAATACCATTGAATTTATAATTTAAGAAATAATTATGTATGCTATTATATTTTCCTTAAATACAAATATGTAGTTCATTTTCAATTTACAAATTAAAAAATACACTATATTTTATTTTGCTTTTTTATGCTATTTTTTTATTATTAATTATTAATTTTTCCATATTTTTGATAAAAGCTTAAATTGTTATTATATTATCATTTATTCTATATTCTATATTATAGTTTAGCTATATACGTCACTACACTAAAAGTGTTTGCTAAGCTTAAAAAATTATAAAATTGTTTAATATTGTCACAATCAATTCGCGTGAAAAAGTTTTTTATTGCTATTGAATTTATAAATTATCTATCTCAATATTATTTATTTATATTTTTAAGAAAAAACTATAAAATAATAAAGAAAAAAACAAATAAATAAAAGCTTTAAATATAAAAAAAAAATAAAATGGAGGAATTTAATTAAAAAATAGAAATCATTGAAAATAAATTAAAAAATCCTGAATATAATTATATAAATGATGCTATTGTTTTTTTATAAAATACAATTCCAAACTATATGTAAATTATAGAATAATATAATTTATACAAACTTTTATTATTTTTTGATTTAAAATAATTATATAGAAATGACTAGTAAAATAACTTATATGTGAGTTTTAATGGAGGGAAGGATGCAACAGTTGTTATATTTTTAACTTATTTAGCGCTTTACAGGTATTTATATAAGAAGGCTTATATTTTTTTTTCTTCTCAAAAAATATATAAATCATTAAGTATTTATTTATCTTAAAAATAGAATGAAAAATTGCAAAAAAGAAAAAAAACTGAAAATCAGTTGACCATTCAAACTGTTTATTTTATTGAATAAAATTCATTTGAAGAAGTTGAAATTTTTATAGACGAAATTAAAGAATTACTTCAATTTACTCAAATAAAATTAGAGAGAAATTTTAAAGACTCTCTAAAATATATGATAAATGAACAAAAATTAAAAGCAGTGATTATGGGAAACAGAAGAAATGACCCCTATTGTGGTACGAAAATAAATTTTAAATTAAAACCCTGAAGTAAAAAAGTTAATATTTAAAAATAGAAAAGCTCGATAAACTATCTCCTTCCGATGTGGATAAAGGATATCCTGCATTTGTAAGAATCAATCCCATTATTGATTGGAATTATGAATAAGTTTGGAAATTTTTACTTGATTTGGAGATACCGTATTGCTGTTTGTATAATAAAGGGTAAAATAATATATCTATTTAAATTTAATAATGAATTTTCCATCATTATTTATGATTTTTTTAATGCAGATACACCTACCTTGGCAATAAAAGTAACACTTAAAAAATGAACATTTGAAAATTAGTAACAGCGATAATAATTCAGGAGAAGTAGAATATCTACCTGCTTATAAACTTGTAGAATTTGAGTATGAATGCGCCTCCAGATCGAAATTGCCATGTGCAAACAATTTAAAAAGCCACTAGCAACAAGTATCCAATTGCGATGATAGCTAAGTCAATGGCTTAAATAAAGATCAAATATATACTATTTTTTTCATTGGAAATTTAGAATAATATATTAATTTTCTATAAAAAAATAGCAAAATTTTTGGATGCTAAATACTTTTTATTGATGAATAATAATTGAAAGATAGTCAAAAATTGAAATAAATAATAAAATAACACATATAATATAAGAAAATATGAAATAACAGGTTAAAATTTTCACAGATAAGCAAATTTAATTGAAATTAAATGATTTTATAACTGATTACTCTAACGTTGAACTTACTTTGGTAGAATGAAATAATAATACTCTTAATTAAACAGTTCATATAAATAATTTAAAATAATAATGTAATATTATAATATTATTAATTAACTTAAATTAATTTGTTCATTCATTTTATAATGTAATACTATATTTAATAAAGTTTATAAAAAATGTAATTTCAATTAAATGTTTTGAGCTTATGCTTTCAATTTAATTTATATAGTTTCAATTTTATACCGAAATTTCAAATTAAATTCCTTCCCTTAGTTAAAGTTTAGATCCTGGAACATAATTATCAGCAGAAATAATTGCCAACTTGGGTTTTAAAACACAAGGTCTTTCCGGCAATGTAATTTTCAATCTTATTTCACTATGTTCTAAATTTTATAATTATATACTAAATAACTTATATTAATCGAATTATAATTTTCATTTTACCCATTGGATTTATCGAAATATAAGTGTTGCCTTTTATTTTTACTATACTTTTCATTTCACTTTCTACATTTATTGTAAGCATATTATTCACTTAAACATTGGTATATTTAAACCTTTTGTGTAATATTTATCCTGGTTTTCCACTCACTTTCATCAACTTAAAATATATTAATATTAATTTACTCATTAAAATTTTATGAAATTTTATTTTATATAAATACCTTAACCGGTTGGGTAGAAAATTAGTGTTCTACCTATAAAAACCTGGGATTTTCATCTGGATCAACATCGTTTATTTTTACTAAATTTTAATATTACTAGTATATTTAGTGATTAATATCATATATTTATATCAAATATATTTACCTTCGTTTTAATAAAGATATGGCTCTTACTTATTAGATTTATTAGTAGATTTCATAGATATCAATTTGCTAATTATTTTATTATCTATTTTTTATTTGTAAGAAAATTTGTTTAATACTAATGGAAATTTAATTCATTATGCACGTTATTTAATTTTCAATAATTATACGCTATTGCAAAGCCATAAAAATACAGAAATAGATAATTTAATAGAAGCGCAGTAAAGTAATTATATTAAAAAAAATAAATAAAAACCATTTTTAAAGTTATACTTTTGCTAATATAAATAACGTTTTAATCTTCTCTTTTAGTAATAGTTAAATTTTAATATTTTAAAATGAAATTAATTAAAATTATGTAGATTATTGTATTGTCTTAATAAAGGTATCGATGTATAAAATTAGAAATACAGTTTTAAAAAAATAATTAATAAGAATAACGACTATTTAATTGTATAAAATCATATACAAATATTGTATTTTTTTATCTATTTCAAGCTCTTCCATTATGACATTTAGTACATCTTTCGTTTTTTTAATGTTCCACATACTTCCACAACATTTTTTACAATATCCTGCAGTCTCATAGCATTTTCCACCTATGAAAGTAAATAAAATAATATAATATTGAAAAGCAAAATTTACTATAAATAATATTTTATGTAATAAATAATTAAAATTTTATACATGGTTTATTTTTCTTTTTAGAAATTCCTTATCCATGACATTTCTTGCAACCAGAATTAAACGTAATCATAGGGTACTTTCCCATGAATTTCTATTAGCCCCCAGGAGGCTAGTTAAACTATTGGGGATATTAGTTGAACTATTATTAGGGAGGTTAGTTAAATTATTAGTGGGGTTAGTTAAATTGTTAGGGAGGGGCATTAAAATGCTATTAGTTAGGTTAGTTAAATTGCTGAGGAGGGGCATTAAAGTTTTATTAAGGAGGTTGATTAAATTGCTAAGGAGGGGCATTAAAATGTTATTAGTTGGGTTAGTTAAATTGCTGAGGAGGGGCATTAAATTGTTAAGGAGGCATATTGAACCCTTGCTATTATTAAGGAGGCATGTTAAATCCTTACTGTTATTGAGGGGGCATATTGAATCCTTACTATTATTAAGGAGGCATGTTAAATCCTTACTATTATTAAGGAGGCATGTTAAATCCTTACTATTGTTAAGGAGGCATGTTAAATCCTTGTTATTATTAGGGATAGTGACCATCAGGAGTAAAAGAGAAAGTGACATTAAGAGTTCCAGCTGGTTTCCCTTTATAAGTTAAAGGAAGTGATTCAACTATGTTTTAATTAGGTCTGGTTAAGACAGAGGTTAAGTTATATGATCCTTAAGCAATAATGTCATCTTTTCCGTAATCTTTGTCCCAGAGCTTTATTAAAAAGAGTAATGATTGATAATATAAATTATAATTTTATTTTTAATGGATTTTACATCAAATGTTATCATGGTTTCTGTCGTTCTTTTGGCTGTTAACTTCTCTTTCCAAGTAGGGTGTTTTCCTCCATCTGTGCAAGGCTTGGTCTTGATCATTACAGTTCCGAAATGAAACTTTATGTAAGGATCCATCGTTCCAAATACCTCGGTATCTCTCTTTAAGGAGGCTGATGAAGGTTAGAATGTTAAAGTTCCGCTCATAATTGAATTTTATTTAATGTATAATTTTTTTGATTTTTTAAGATTATTATTTTACAGATTATATATATGTTTAATAATTGCGTTTATTTATTGCGAATGATTTAATAAAAGCTTCTAACCTCTAATACATGAACAAATACAGAGAGAGAAAAAAAATTGTAAAATAAATTAAGTTTTTATTTTTAATACTTATAATAATGTAATTAAAAACTATTTTTAGTTTATGAAATAGAAACAAAAGATAGTCAAAATAAATAAACAAAAATTTTAGACAAATTTATCACTTTAATATACTGATATAAATAAATTTATTACAAACATAAAATTGATGGGATTTTTATTTTTTTTATTTTAATTATAAAAATTTTTTTTTTTTATCAAATTAATTTTTCTTTATTGGAATTTCATTTTATCCATATAGGTACATAGCCGCTGACAGGCATAGTGAATTGAGAACTAAAATCCACTTAATCAATTTATAGATTGGTGCAGTCCTTTTTGTAGTCTTAGCATCCTTGATTGACAATTTTACCATCCTTGATGCTAAAGTATTCAGTTATTATATTTGTGTTATGCATAATCTCATTATTTTAATTTTTATTTTTTTGTAAAAATTCAGTTCCTGAGACAATAATTTAATAAACATCTCCTTAGTTCTTTTCAAATTCATTTCTGGGACATATTTTGGTGATAATTCCTTTCGGGTTGATTTTGATATTCTAAAGAGCTCCAATTAATACGTATTAATATTTTCCATTTCCCAAATCTTCAAGTTTTAAAATTGTATCCATACCTTCTCCCTAATTGTTAACTCCCCCTACGACATATATTTATTTACTTTGAGGATGGCAAAATCCATATCCTCCTGCACAAACCTAGAACGATTTTTTTCCCAATTGCTTTTTCAAAGATAGGGTACTCCATTAATTTTTAGTAACATCGTACTTCAAAATGGTACTCTATCCCACTTTTGAATCCTTAGTACTGAAACCTCCAATAATGTAAATAAAATAATTTGATTCAAACCCGTCGTCGCTTATTTCTTATCTGACTACGGCTGTATATCTGGATCTGGGTTCGGGCATATCAGCAATTTTTTCCCATTGAGTAGGCTTTTATGTGTTGAAAACTTCACAAGAAGAAAGGGATTTTTCCAAATTGTTGCCCCCCAAAACATAAACTTTATCTTCAATTACGACAGTTTGATGTCCGACTCTCGATTCATTCATTACAACTTCTTTATTTGAATTATCCATTAATTTATCTACTATAAGCTCAACAGAATCTAGGGAAGTTATTAGCCTAATTTTAAAGCATTCATTTGTTATATATAGTTTTGCGTCTTCTCCTTCGTTAGTTTCTTCTTTTATTCCTCCGGTCAGCATAAATTGGGAAGAGGTATATTGACAAGTTGAGGAATGGAACGGCAATTATAATATTTCACTTTCCTCCTTTTTTTCGAGTCTTACCACAGGTCTTATGTTGGAAACATTTTTATCATCTTAGATTTCATTAGACTATTTCCATATGTCAGGAACATCTCTCCAATCTTGCAAACCCAACATATTATATCCATTTATTTTTTTCTTCTCACCTTTGTTGGGATTTGTTTCCACTTCTTCAAACATTAACTGAGCAATATTAATAAAACCAGCCTTGAAATTTCTGTTTGAAATTGTAACAAATTCTTGTAATTTAGCTTTCTCCCTTTTGGGTGCATCATTACAGTTTTAAAAAAGCATGGAAATACTATTCCATTACCTATATCTCTTTTACATTGTTTGCATATTTTAACATTTATATTATCATGTTCTTTATTGTTGCATTTGTTCTTTATTGTAATCGTTCCTGATTTATAGTGTTCACATGCAATTTCTTACATTTTTTTAGAATAGAATATTGTATACTAAATTGTATTTCTCAAATATTTTTTGATGATATATGTATATTTGTTTTTACTTGAGTATATGGTAATATGCATGACACATATATTAATTAAAAATTCAATATTATTAAATTATTAAAGATATCATAAATAATTTATTTATTAAAAATTCAATTATAGGCTTATGTGAATTCATATAAATTTTACAATGGCACATTCAATTATAGTTATTTTATTTTAAAATAAAAAAATGCTATTATAATTTAATTAAAATCTATATTTTGATTAATTTTATATAAACAATATTTTTCACGTTAATTAGTTTTTCTATATTAAATAATCATTATTATTTTTTAAATTAAAGTCAGAAATATTATAATTTTATAAAATATTTGTATTTTAATTGCATAATTAACACCTATTTTATTATAATTTATATTTGAAATATCATATAAAATATACTACATACTAGATGACTAACTCCTGATTTATATTTTTATAGATAAATTTGTAACTATATAAATGGGGATTTTTTTTATCTATTTATTCACTGATTTACTTGGTAGTACAGAAATACCAACAACAATGTGCTTACAAAGAATTAATAAGGTTGAATGTAAAAACCAAAACTATTAAATAAATATAATTTCATCAATCAATTACTAAATGCTATTTGGTTTTATAATACTTCCCTTTCTGTCTTCTTGCTTACTTACTATCGTTCTTTCTCTACTTATTAATTTTGGCTTGAAAGTCAATTAACCCCAATACTTAAATTTTAACCATATTGCAAAACTATATATATAAATATAAATAAAAAATACAAACACCAAGAATAAGTAATAAAAATACAAGAAAAAAAAATAAAAAAGAACAAAAACTATATATTTAAGAAGAAGAAAAATAAAAAAAAAAAATAAAAAACTGCAATAATAATATTAAAATAGTAATAGTAAATTTGTTAATGGGTGAGAAAAATAAATTATTAGTAATAACAACAACACAAAAGCCTCATAGGAATTAAATGGCTTTATTGTGCAATAAAAACTTGGAGAAGGATCTTATTCTTCTGTTTACAAAGTCAAAAGAAAGTGCGATGATTAAGATTATGCAATGAAAAAGATTAAACTCAATAGTCTTTCAGAAAAAGAAAGAGAGAATGCTGTAAATGAAATTAGATTTTTAGCTTCAATTAGCAATTCCAATGTTGTCGGATATAAAGAATCTATGTTTGATAACCAATCCAATTATTTGTATATTATTATGGAGTATATGTCGGTAATTATTTATTTCATTAAATTTTTTTGTATAAATTGTTCGATACCTAAACTCCATTATGGATAGATATCCTGATTTAGTTACCTTGTACCCATTATAAAAATTTTAAAATGGGATCACAAAATACAATAAAATTTTAAACAAATATTCATTTTTTTAATAAATGTCGGATATATGAGCATTTATATAATCATTTGGAATTATTTTATTTTTTGATAATTTTAGAAAAAATAAAATAAGAGAATTTTTTATAAAAAATAACAGAAATATTTAAGGAATAAACTATTAAAAGACAATACTATGTCATATTTTTCTACTTTTTTAAAGAAAAATTCGAATAATTCATATTAAAGAGATAAAATTTTATTTTAGTTTCAGTATTTTTCTTCTCTTTAATTTGGACATATATTATAATATTCGTGAAAATATTATTCTAATGTGCTGTATTGATAAAATAAAAATTAATTAGTTCATTAGGATTTTAACTTAATTACATTATTTATATATTTATTGGTTTTTGTTTCTATAACTATATCATAAAAACTTTTATTTAGATAAATAAATAGTATTTTTTTATATTATCTACTATAAAAATAAATCATCTATTTTTAATTAAAAGGGAGGAGATGTTTTACGAAAACTAAAAACTCTTAAAGAAAGTAAATAATTTTTGGATGAAAATACAGTTTGGAAATATGTGATTTAGTTAACCCAAGGATTGAAAGCTCTCCACGATATGAAAATTTTGCACAGAGATTTAAAATGTGCAAACATTTTCTTGTCCAAAGACAATCAAACGGTAAAAATCGGAGACTTAAATGTTTCCAAAGTGGCCAAGTAGGGGATGCTTTACACTCAAACGGGAACTCCATACTATGCATCTGTAAAAACAAATAAAAAAATATATATTTTATAAACTAAAAATAATTATTATTACAGCCTGAAGTATGGAAAGACAAACCCTACAACTCGAAAAGTGACATCTGGTCCCTAGGTAACAAATAAAACATACAAAATAATTTATTCTATCATTTTAAATATTCTATATTTTTTTCTTAGGATGTGTATTGTATGAAATATGTGCTTTACATCCTCCCTTTATGGGCAAAGATATGAGTGGTCTATTTTAAAAAGTTTAGAGGGGAATGTACAGTCCCATTCCTAGTGTTTATTCGAGTTATTTGGCGAATTTGATCGAATCTTGTTTAGAAGTAAACCCAATTAAGAGACCGAGTTGCAGTCAGATTCTTAAATTACCAATCGTGGAGAAGAAAATGCAGCAATTCATGATGAATTCACAGCACTCCTCTTCCCTATCCACAGATGCAACGAATTCGCAATCTTCGAACGGATTTTCCAACAACAACAACCAGAGCTTGCAGAGCAAGTTGTTGCAGACCATTAAGTTTAACAAGAATCTGAAAAACTTGTCGAACAAGTTGCCCACCAACCAATACGATTCCTCATTTTCTAAGTCTCCTTGCAAATCCAATAAGTAGGAGGATTCTTTGCAATAGCCTTCCGGCAAACCGGCCGTCGTCAGACAAGGAAGTAAAAAGCCATCTTTGGCCGTGATAGAGTAGCATCAAAATATACTGCAATAGTGGGACTATTTGAGTCCGCCCTAAAAGGGCATGGGGAAAGTGCAATCTTCTAAAAACATCGGCAGTGTGAAAAAGCACGGACTAGAACTCGATAATATGATCGTGAATCATCATCAGTCTTAAGTGAATAAAAACCCAAGCAGATAGAAGAAAGTGAAACATCAAAACTAATATCCTCAGGACGACTTTAAAGATGATAACAGTGACATTGATAACTGCTACCTTTTCGGGAACCAAAAACCCGTTTCGCTAGGCATGATTCCCCCTCCGTCTTTTCCCTCTTCCAGCAAGTTGGAGGAAAATAGCAGCTTGATTTTGCCTAAAATAAGGACGAATGCAGCTAATAAAAACTTCAACAATGGCTACTAGTAAAACTATAAACAGTTGAGTGCACAAAATCTGGACACGGGCTATATTGAGGACTTCTTCATGCCAGTTAAAAAACAAGAGTACTATTTGAACAACTAAAAGCTTTTGAAAATTAAGCAATAGCAGTAGCACAAACATAACCCCTCTTAAATAAGCAATTCTGAAGTGTTTTTGAGGGAAAATCAACACCAAAATAAGAAAATTAGAGAAAAGGAAGTGCAAAATGAAAAGACGAGCATCGATTAAAAAAGGGCCGAAATCTAACAGTATATCAACAATATTGGATAAAATCACTACCAAATCGATAATCAGATGAAAGAATAAAAGTAATAAAAATTCGCCGACAATTTAAACCATATTTATGGTCAAAAAAATCTTCACAACCGAAATTAAAGTAATTAGGAAGGGAAAATGCAGGTTTATCTTAAAGATTAGGGTCTTCCAAATGCCTAAAAATACTAAATTAAAAATCCCTAAAAATGAACCACAGTAGTAGCAACGGAAAACACCCTAGAGTTTAAAGTCTGGGACTTATTCCTATTTACTGAAGAAGGAAAATTTTTATTCAACAATATATATAATTAAAAATATAAAAAATACTAATCAAAACATTTCTTTTTTATAAAAATTAATAACAATAATAATTACTTTTTATTTTATTAAACTAAAATATAATATAATTAAAATCTTATTATAAATCATTTTAATATTTCATATTCATTTTTCATTGCCTTATTATAAAGGCAGTTACATATTTTTAAAATGTTATATATTATATAAATATATATTTTGTTTTGGTTATTTTATATGTTTGGGTTAAAATAAAGTTATTTATTTATTTACTTTGCATACCATTTTTTAAATAATTTTACAATAATTCAATAATTATATTATAAATATCAAATTCACTTATAAAATAAAATAATTTGCAATTTAATTATATTTATTATTATTTTATGTAAAAAAAACTAATTAATTATGACAATGATTAAAATTCTTGTTGTTTTATTATTTAATAATAATATAATTTTATAGAGCGATACTTTGGCTGCAAATAAAGAGAACAACTAATACTATATAAAAAAAAATAGGCAGAAATAAGCAATAAATGGAAGAGGATTCTGAAAAGTAACTCTCTAGGCTTGAATTCAGTAATTTAAAATCAGAATAAAGCTCTACCTTATGTAAATGACAATATATATTTAATTAAAATATACAAAAAAACCCCCAATTTCACCAGTAAATTAATTATAATTAATTAAGAAATTGATGATTCCAGACTATCTCAGCAAAATTCTTTACCTAATATAAAATACTCTTTAGGTTCTCGAAATAGCTCAATGTTTAAGAGTATAAATTATTTAAAATTATATTATTTTTGAAAAAATTGTTTTATGATATCTTTTTGTAATTTTAATTTCTGATATATATTATAAGTGCGAAATTCTAAGTTTATAAACAGTTTTATGAAATTTATGGCATTTCCGAAAATCCAGGAAGAAATAAAAGGTAGATAGACAATAACAATTTTTATTCATAAAAAAGCCGAATTAATTTTGTAAATTATATTAGCTTTTGAAAAGAACAAGGATTCAAAATAATATGAGTTTGAAGAAGAGTCTATTTCATGTAATTATTTATTGCAAAAAATAATTGAGATTTATGGTGTTAATAAAGTATTTTTTATTTAATAAAGAAAAAAGTGGGAAATAGGAAATAAAGATCCCAGATAACATAAAATTCATCAAAAACAGTGATAATTTGTTGTACATTAGCAAAGAAGATGGAAAAGAATATTTGATAAAGCCGAATACACCGAAGACATAGGAGGCTTGTTTTTAGCTGGGGATTTCTCCAGAAATATTTGCGCAAAAGTAAAAAAACATAAAATATAGAGAACTAAATTAATTTAGATTATAATTATAATAAATTTACTAATTTAATTAATTTTTTTAATTGCAAGACATAAGGATGACTTTTACATAGAAAAAGAAATTGACGAAAAGTATAAACAATTGTTCGTCGATTTGCAGTATAGTTAATATTTAAAAAAGATTGCAAGTAATAGCCATAATATTAAAAAATAATTTTATCTATTTTTTTTTTTTATTTGTAATAATAATACATAGGTTTAGCCAAATAAGTGATAGAGAAGAAAAAAGAATTGAGTAGGAAAGAAAAGGACAATGTTAATTTTATGACAAGTCAACAATTCGTCGCAATGAAAGATAAAATGCTTCCCAAATTCAAAATAGAACGATTAAAAGAAGAATTTAGAAATAATATAAAGGGAAAGCAAAAGTAAATATACTAAAAACAAGGTTTTTAAACGATTTTTATAATTATCTTTTGAAGTCTTCCACAGGAAATGCAGAACAGTTTAAATAAAACAGTTGATTATCTTCAAAAAAGTCATAGGTCCCCCAAAATAAATCAATTTGACCTTACTCCTAATGAATTTGACGAATAAATAGATGGCATGTTACAAAAATATAATAAAAGGAAGATGAGGTTATAGGTAAGTAAAGAAGTTTTTAATAAAATTTTGGGCTATAAAAGTGATATGTTTCGTTTTTACAGAGATTTGGTATGGAAATATTTAAAACGAACGAAATCGGATTGCTGTAATCGAACAAATAGAAGAAAGAGAAGAGATTATTTAAAGCAACATGCGAAAATTATAAAAAGATAAGGAAAAGCACAGAGAATTACTACAGGAAAAAGCCAGGAATAAGTTATATTAGATATAGGAATTTGAAGAAGATTAAACCGAAAAAAGAGAATAGAAAGAGAAGCAGTTAATGAAAAGTTGAGAAAAATGTAAAATAAAAATGAAAATCATTAAAATTTGATTTTTAATAGAATATTCCTTCACTTTGTTTTTTGTTTGTTAAGAAAAGAAAAAATAAGACATAACCAAGACAAAAAAAAACTGAAAATAGAAGACAAAGTGAAAAAAAATTAAGACAGAAAAATAGATATTCAAATTAAAATCAAAGAAAAGGAGCAATAAGACGAGTAAAAAAGACTCTAACTTTAATAAAAAATTGAATCTAAATGTAATGTAAAGTTTACTTTATTTTCACGCAATTTATTATAATTTACTTTTACAAAATTCAGTGGAAAAATCTGACATGATCCATGAGAATGAAATTGAAAGGGTCAAGTAAAGCATGCAAAGAGTGCTTTTCAGAGATAATTAAATTAGTAGGTCTGCTGATGCTTTGCAAGAAAAAAACTAACAAGCCAGTATTATGCGAGGCATCAAATAATGTAAGAAGGTTGAATAGGCTGTTTAAAGTAATCAAACATCATTGGATTCTTTGAATATTTTTTTTGAAATTATATTATAATAAAAAATGAAATTTTAATTAAAGACAAATAGAAACTGATTCAAAAGTTTTTGGATCAAAAAAAAGAAAAATTATTGCTTAAAGAACAGTCTTTTTTGTCGAATAAAGAAGAAATAGAGTTGCATCAGCGGTATATATAATAACTATTTATTATTGTAAATAAGTTTTGTAATTATTATATATTTTTGGGAAAAAAAGTGAAAAAGATGAATAATGGATGCTCGATTATTCCAATGCGAGTCAATAGAAATTTATTGAAAAGGAAATAGACACGATTATCGAATATAAAAAACTTATAGGTTAAATGAGACAGGAAGAAATAAAGGAGTCTGTATAGAGATAGCAAAACAGAAATGTAAAAATAAATAAAATAAAATAAAATAAAATAAAATTTAAATTCTTGAAGATTTTATTTCATTTATGAATTTTTTTTTCGTGAAAAGGAAATAAGAGTAATTCAAAGTTTAGAAAAAGAACATTAAAGACTGCAACAATTTAAATATTAAAAATCGAAATAAGAGCTTTTGAAATCTGCAAGATGGTAGATATTAAAAATTTTTAATTATAATGACTAATATTTACGATTCATAATTATATACTTAGGCAAACAATTATTCAATAGAAGATTGAAGAATAAAGAGTTTTTGATTGTGTGGATAAAGCGAACCGTATTCTTAATAATGAATGCAGTAGATTCGAATTGACTAAGCAGAAAATGAAAAATGGACTTTAAATTTTGAAAAAAGCATTAGATTCGGAGAAGTTTTCTCTGGACAAATAGGTCCAAATTCATGATTCTGATAGCGATGACGACATTTATTATGTAAACACTTTTGTTTAAATAAGTACCTTTTATTTATGCATCTTATATTTAGAACAAGCGATAGCAAGAATAGAAAGAAAAATCACTGCGAAAATATCCCTATGAAGATAGAGGTTTGAAGTAAAACCGAAAATTCCCTCCAATTTTAAACAGAAGTTTGTGACATTTAACTAATTTAAAATTTATAAAATATAGTTTCTCTACATCTTATTCTTATTTTTATATACAATATTTACTTAAAAAAATTTATAAAAATGACTGACTGTATTATTATTGTTTATATTGTTTTGATTCTTTTGTTTTAATTATTGTTTATAGTAAAAAGGTCAAATACTTGAAAAAACAATCAATAAATTTTATTTATTAACAATAAAATATAATTGATATTTTATATAATAAAGCATTATAATAAAGAGCTATTTTCTGTAAAAAAAAAATTACTAAAAAAAGTAGAACTCACTAATTATTAAAAAAACTATTTTATAAATAAAGTCAAAAACTTTTCATATAAAATGGACAGAAACACGGATTCTCATTACGAAACTGGTAATAATTAATTTGGCAATTAAAACGAAAGAGAAGAGGATTAGACATAGGAAGTGGAGGAGCAGGTACAGCAAAGAAGCAGAAAAAATAGCAATTTTAGTGATAGTTTGGAAGATTCAATTGACATGGAATGCCACAACAACAACAACAACAATAGAAAAAGTAATTAAAGTCAAGAATACTCACCAAACCAAAACTAAGAATATTATGATTCGATTCAGCCCAACAGGGAGCAATCTGGGAATTCCTAACTTTATTATGGCCGTGAACAATGTGATATTTAGGAATAATTCGAACCACAGTCTGTCGATTAGTATTAAAAACAACAGTATTTCAAGGGTCCCCAATACCAAAATTAAATTCAAGATTAACTTTTTTATGAAGATAATGAAGAGGCATTATAAGGTAGAGTTTTAAATGTTAATTAATTATTGGCGAATTATTAAATTGATTACTTTTAAAAGACCAAAAAGGATTGAACATGGATCCTTATTTGCAAAACTCACCTAATTTTCAGCCCTAAAATCAACAACAATACGAAACGGAGTAGTTTTAGCAGTATAATTCTCCTTTCGGAAATAGAAATGGCAATAACGATCATCATTTAAATTTAGAAAAGCGAAACGAGCAAGAAGAAGACGAAGAAATCATATTGGATTCCATAAGGGCCATGGACAAACAGAACTAAGGTTAATAGTGGGAAAATAACCAAAATTCTAACAAGAACTAATTTAATCATTAGCAAAAAATACCAGAAGTAAATGAACAAACTTTTTAAAATAAAGAGGCCCCGCCCGAACTGTACTCTGAGGAATAAAATGTCGTTGTAGTCAGTTAGTTTCCGAATATTGCCGCTGAATAATATCCTGTGTCCCAGCAAAGGGGGAACTACCAGTCTAAATCGAATGACAATTCGCCATTTAATCAGTTTGGCGAAGTCAAATCCAGGTACATTTAAATGATAATAATTTTCTTTATCATCAAATTGTTAATTATAGGTCACTGGGATCTTACGATCAAAATAATTATAATCGCAGACGCAGTAGTCAATTCAGTCACAGTGTTTCTCATTCCCACAACAACAATTATCAGCAGGGACAACAGGAAAATAAGTCGCTTTTAATCGAGCATTTGCTGCAGGATCCCCAGCTACTCTCCGTGGTTTAAACTGGCTCGAACAGCGACCGAAATAACGACGGATTTGCAAGTCAAAGATACACACACGAAAGAGTCGACACATCCGAGGGCAATCTAGCCTCGCATTTGTATCAAAAATGATGATTTAGACTCCGCCTAAAATGGCCCCGCATAATGCAGTGAATGGTAGTGGCGGAGACCAACCACTGTAAATTTACTAATAATCGCAGTCTTTTGGCAACAGGGAGCAGTAAAATTAAGACAGTTGTGATTTATGCAACGAAAACAACAACTTTTAGTAACAGTAGGAGCTCTACGACTCGCTAAATTTGCAAAACTAGGAGGAACAGGGAGACAGTTAGGATAAACGAAGGAATTCTTCCATTTTCGCGCAGTGCCAAAACTACCTGGAAATTAATTCTCAAGACAAAAGTGAAAGGTCTGTATCTTAAAAATAGGAAATTCTCGAGTCGCAAAGCAAAAAAAGTCCTGCCGTTGAGGGCTCGCGGAAAAAATAGGGCAGGTTGAAATTACTTTCTCTCGATGAACTGCCGACGACGATTCAGTGCAAAAAGGTGGAAAATTATTTCGAATAAGACGAAGAATTGAAGCAGATGTTTAATGGGACGACGGCGCAAAAATAACAATAAAAATAGCAGCAAAATTAGCAATAAGAAACAGAATAATTTTAAAAAAAACTCATTTTCTCGCCACAGTCTGACGACAATTAGTAGTAATTTAATGGGAGTTGGCAAAGTGTTTAAAAGACGATGCACGAAGAAGAAAATTCTCCGAAGGCCATCACGGTCACCGCCCAAAGTAGAGCAAGCAATAGCAGCAAAAATAACAATGGCAACTAACAGTAAATGGTGAACAAAAATTAAAACTTTTCAAGATTGAACAGTTAGGATTCGGGTAAATAAGTTCAACAATTGAAATAGTAATAAGTTCAATAATAGTAATCGTAAGAGTATAGCGTGAATAGCCAAAATAATGTGTTAAATAAATCTCTGAAGTCGGAAAGAAACAGTCAAGGAAGTTAATAAACATATGAAAACAAAGAAATTCTATCCAAGTACCGCATTCCTGCGTTTTAACAGACGGGAACGGGCACGAATTTAAGGCGTGCGAATGAAAATATTCACAAAAAACTGAACGAAATTGAATAGAAGTAAAGAGAATTGGGCTCCAGCTACAAAAAGAAAAAATAAAACAGTCACGATTTTAATTCGAGTCCGATTCGGAATATTCCATCGCCGTTTTCGAGTTCTTTTCACAGTTAATAGCAACAGTAGCAACACTAATAATTGTAGTATTAGCAATAAGGTGTGGAATAATAAAACACTTGGAATTAGTCTCTGTTTTAAAAAGAACAAGGCAGAGCCTCACCACTTTCAGGAACCCAGATGATGAATATGATGATGACTGCCGAGAAGTTGAAGATTTTAAACAAGTAAAACAAGACGAAAGACTGCTCACATTTGCTTTAGAACTATTCGGACTTTAAGGAAACCAGACATAAGTCTTGCTACTCATGTTCTAAATTGCAGTCAATAAGCAAAAATTAAGATTACCATAGCGACAACTAAAACAACAATAGCTTCTGTCAACCGTATTCTACACAGTTTTTGGCTCCGAAAAACCAGCTGATATCACTATAATAACGCTTTTTGTACTATTAGTCACCGGCTTCTGAGAAAAAGAGCTGGAAACAAAGTCCAATTCGGAAGAACAATTCCTTTCAATAGAATGTCAGCCATAAGTCTCCTACAAACGTCAATAAAAAGGGGCAAAATTAAACCCAAAGAAATCAAAAAAGTAGTTTATAGAAAAGTCAGTTAAAGATGGATTGGGAAGAAGGTGTTGAAGATGTTTTGATTGAGTAGTAGTAGAAGGTGCTGACTTCTTTTGAAAATATCAATCCGAGTGACCCCTCCTTCAAAAAAAATCTTTAAAGAGTGCTTATCGAATGGGAAAAAGAAGCGATACATTTGGTTTAGAAAGGTGAGTATGGGAGAGCAATCTGCATTTTAATAATTTGTGAAGAAAAAATTTATCGCTACTTCTCATCACCCCATGTGCAACGAGTGTAAAAATTTGCATTTATTCATTTATTCATTTATTAATGTATATATTTATTTTAGATATATTTTATATTTGATCGCTCAAGCCAAGTTAAAGTTTCAGGCGTATAATGAAAGTGAGCAATATTGCCACCTGGCTGTTTCGGAAATGGAAAACAACAATTACCGACACCTTTTGTTTTTTAGGCAGAATGAGGAGGAGAGTGATGAGTTAAATTTTAATGAGGTGCAGCAATACTTCTTATTCATTTCGAAAATAGCTATAAAGATCTCGTATAAAAAGCAGAAGCACGAATAGGGGATATACTTTTGCCAGCAAGTGCAGTCTTTGCTGGGGCCTTTTATGGAAAAAATTGACGAAAGCTTTGGAGAAGCAAAAAATTCTCAAGCAATCCAAAAAGTCATTCTTTTGTGGGTAAAGTACTGTAAATTGCAGCAAGATTTGCACGAAAGACTGTCAAATAAAGTCGCACACTTCAATTCTGTGGTGGATTTTTTCGAATTTCTGCACAAAATGATGAGCAAACGGATTTTAATCTCCAATCTGAATTCTTTTTCAGCCCATTTTCTGCTGTATTTCGCCCAAACGTACTGGGAACAACTCCAGTTGCTCCTGTCCGAACTGCAGTAAGAACAGCAATTTGAGTAGGCACTTTCTTACTGCACACAGGGATTGCAAGTCTTGGATCAATGCGACGAAATAATTTTCAACAAATAATTTGCAAAGCTTGGTAGTGGTGGGAGTAGTCAGGCCAAGCAACAGAAGGTTCGACTGCATATAGCGAAGGCGCATGTATACGAAAAATGGCAAGCTTTTATGTAAGAAAAATAGAAATGGTTCAGAATTGTGGGAATCCAAAACAGTAATAATAGCAAGAAGAAGGCCTATTTTATTCTTTGATGCGGGAGTGCGAACAAGAGGCTCTGAAAGAAATGAAGGGCATTTTTGGCCCCAAAAACTTGAAAACAGCTCAGTTGCAAATAAGAATTGGTAGATACTGAAAAAAATAGTTTTTATTTGAAATCTATAAAGCAAATATTTTTTTGTTTATTAATAGGAAAGGGCTATATGAAGATTCATTATTATTAAGAAGCGCTTCACATTTTTAAATCTGCAGCTGAAAATTTGAAATTCATTTCCGGCGAAAGCAGTCCCGCACTGTCTGATGTGTACATTCAAATGGCTCTTTCATACTATGAATTACAGAATTTACAAGAAACCAGATTGTATTATAAAAAGGCGTATCAGTCGATTTTGAGTTATAAACAATTGCAAAAGGAAAATAATGATGAATTTTCCTTGGTTCACTCTTTCTAAAACTCGGAAAAAAAGCACAGAGATAATGAGTACGAAAACCTGAATGTGAATATCATTCTACTCAATTTGATTTATTTGGACTTTTAGTGCCAACAACAAAGTGTTGATAACTCGTTAGTTTTCAATAATGTAGAATAATTGATATCTAATTTGGAAAACAAATCTTCATTAGAATCTGTAAAAATTTTAAATGAACTGGCAAACATGCTGTTTAATCAAAATTACATTCAAAAATCGAGTTATGTTTACAAAATTTCTCTGTAATAAAAATCCCATTTTTTTTAATAATTTGCATTCTTCATCATTTTTAATTTAAAATTAAGGAAAATTCTAAATTAGATAAGCATAAGTGGCTTTGAATAGGTCGAACATTAGCTAGAAAATGATATTTTTGATTGCTATATATTAATTTATTGCAATTTGGGAAACTCAGAAACTATATTAAAGTAATAATTTCATAGTTTTGAAATGGTTTTATTTTGAAAATTTGTATATTTTTATTAGATAATTCACTTCAGCTCTTGAATGTTACAAAAAAGCAGTGCAATTGGTGGAATTACACTAAGGAAATTCCCATATAATTAACTCTTATATACATGTTTATATGGCTAAAACACTGAAGTTATGCAGCAGAAATAGATAGTCTGAAAACTGCATATAAAAGGCAAAAGTAAATAAACTAATAATATTGTTTAACTCAATTTATTAATTGCTTATTTATTTATTAGGAAATAGCTGGTCAGAATAATGATAAAGAATTGCTTTCAAAAATTGATACTTATATTTAAGCTTGATTCCTAGTATTTTTTTTTTATATATATTACTAATTTTACCATTTTTTTATATTTTTTTTTTTTACACAATTTTATAAATATTAATTATTCAATAATTAAATACTAAATTAACAAATAAAATATGCAATGTCGATTTTTATTTTTTCTAGCGTTTCAAGGTAAATAAGCAATAATAAGTAAATTTAAAAAAACTAACTACATTTGTAAATTTATTAAATAATTAATGTTAGTTATATATTATTAAAAAAAAGGCAAACAACTATTAAAATAAATTTACAAAAAAACAAACATTAAATAATCAAATTAACAAATTAGTTAAAGCTTTTTTTATTAATTAATTTATTAATAAATAAATAAACTAGAACTGCACCTACTCACACAACAAATAAAAAAATAAAACACTTAAAGTCAACTCTTATAAGAAATAAAAATAAAAATATAATTAAAAACTAAGGGTTTTACTACTTCGATGTCAGAAGAAGTTGAAAAGCGAAAGCATTAAATGGAAGAAAATTATAACAACGACATAGATGATATTATAGAGTCCACTGCGGTAAAGACAGTTTAAAAACTGAAAAACAAAAAATCTGCAATTTTAGCTTCAGACAATAAATTGAATGGCACTTTTACTGATTCACAGACTAACATTACAACCAATGAGTCAAATGAAAACAACAACAATAACAAATAGATGCAATAATAATAATAAAATCAGGAATTAATAAGAGATGTAGATGATTCTACTTAAGACCAAGAAAATATAGGTGTTTTGCAGTCAGGCAGCAGCAAACAGAAAAAGAGGTCAATTAAGGTGAAAAGACCGCTTTCTTCTAATAAGGTCAACAACAACAATAATAATATCAACAGTTAAAGTACAGTGGCTGGAGTGCCACCAAAACTCTAGCAGTTAAAGTCGATGCCTCTTAGTAAATAGCCTAATCCGGGGTCTAAAACATCAATTCGTCCAAGTAAGGTATTTTCACTTTCTGGATCGAAATCTATTTCCAAAAATAATAACAATAACAACAATAGCAATAATAATGTGGAAAGTTCTGATTTCGATATTGGAAGCAATCGAAATAGTAATGAAAATAATTAGCACGATGCTTCTTCGCAATCGTTCGCAAAAATGCAGCTAATGCAAATAACGTAAACAACACAAATAATAATGGGAAATCTTCACGATTGAGTTCTGGGGCATTAAATAGAAGCAATAATAACTAAGGATTTAACTAATATTAGTAATAAAATTAGAGTCCGCTGATCAAAGGAGATGACCTATTCAAAAAATAAAATAGTAATTTTCAATAAAATGATGGGTAAGGAGAAGGAGGTGGGGAAACTATCGACATTTATCAGGAATAAATATCACCAATGAACAAAAATTCTTTGAAAAATAGGTCTGTTAATAATGGTAGGTAAAGCCATTTGATGAGTAAAAAGCCAGGAAAATTGTCTCAGAAAATTGAACTTTAATAGTAAAAACAACAGGCTATATTACAGCAATAGTAAGAATAGGCAATGCTGCAATCTTATAATATTAACATTGATATGGCCATAGAGTTTTTTATTTAAAAGGGCAGAAAATTAAAAGAAAAAATTGATACTGAATAAATAAATCCTGATTTTCTTAATAAAAAAGTCTTAAATAACAAGGTTTTTCACATTAAATATAATCATTTGCTATAACAAATGTGTTAGCAAAATCTTATCAATGCGGAGTTTAGAAATATGTAGAAAAAACCCTTCGACAAAATAGAGAAGTTTTTCATCGAAAAAATAGACGAAGCTGTACAAATGCATTCACTTAATTAAAATATTAAGCGCAAAACTTAAGTAGTCAAAGAACTTTTAAAAACGAAAAAAAACTAAACTATTGCTTAAATTAAAGAAGAATAAAATAGATAATGGGATTGGGATAGTTTATGAAATTATTTAATATAGTGCACTTTCATATTTACTATTATTTTTATAAAATAAATTATATATTATTATTAATAATATTCTAAAATATCATTTAATTGTTTATTAATTATAATCAACTTATGTTAATTAAAATATAAAACCTAACTATCATACACAGATAAATACTAGTTATTTAATTATGAATAAATGTTGCAGTTCGATTTCAATTAAATATATATTCATAAAATAATTATTATATTTTGATGATTTTTTTTCAAAAATTCTTGGTCTTATATTATTTTTATAAATTAATATAATAATTGAAAAACAAAATTTTAAATATTTATATTAAATTGGATTGGTATTTTATAATTAGCTATAATGAAAATGAAAAAATAAACATAGCAATAGAAATAGCTATGAAAATATATAAATATAAATGTATATTAATTTTAAACTATGATAAATGGAAATAATAAAATATTTTATGAATGATTTGAAAAAAAATTAATATAATTGTCAAATTTTAAATCTTTAGGAAAACATTAATAATAGTAGTAGTAGTATTAAATTTAAATATATTGCAAATATAATAATTTTAATACATACTATGTTAGATTTAATCAATTTTAACATAATTTGATTATTTTATTTTTTTCTGGTTTATATAATTCACTTATACTTTTAAGCATATTTATCATGATTATTATATTTATATATAAATTATGGCAAGCAAGCAAGAGTTGTTTATATATTTTTTATTATTTTATAGTTATAATTATAATTATATTTTATATAGAATAAAAAATAGAAATTGCTTTAGAAGTTATGTGGTGAATTATAATTGTTTTTTTATTCACTTTTTATTATCTCTTTCAGTCATTCTTTTAATAAAAGCGAAAATCGCATCTATTTTTTATGGCTGCTCAAGAGAGTTTTTTATTTTTTGAAAACATACATAAATTTTGCTCTTCGGTGATTGCACCTGGTTTTAAAAACTGATTTTAGCTTCGTGGAAACCTTAAAATATAGCAAATTTTATTGTGTGTTTTCAAATTTTGGCTCTTTTGTTTTAATCAATTATTTTATTATTATTAAAATATATAGTGAAATATGTTATTTAATTTAATTTAATTTGATTTTAATATTCAAATTTTATTATTAATAAATTATTTACTAATTAATTTGAAATTCATATTTAAATAAACAAAAAACAAAGTAAAAGTAATGTAGTTCTAAATTAGTAATTTCCGATATGAAAGTCAATTATAAAATTGGAATATTTGAAAAAAAAATGTCATTTGTTATTAAGAAGACTATAGAAATTAATTTAATAAAATTTAAATTTTAAAGAATAATTTTTAACATCTACCTTAAAAATGAAAATAAAATTTGCCTTTTTATATATTTCATTATATTAATTTAAAAATTTTTATTTATATGAAGATAATTATTATTTCCAAAATAAATGTATTTTTATTTATTTTTTGCAAAAATATTATGGTTAATTAAACTTTTTTGTGGTTTAGGTATTATTTATATTAATTTCCAAGGCGATTTATTCTATAAAATATTAAATGAGGAATAAAAAAAAACTAATTCTTAAATTAAATACTCTCACTAGCACTGCTTATAAATAAATTAGTTTTGGTTTTTTTAATAAAGTATAAATGTTTTATTAAATTAAAGTTATCATATATTGAGTAAAAGACATATAATAATAACTTCAAATTTAAGTTAAAAAATAAAATTATATTTGCTTATTAATTTTTTGAAAACTAAGTTAAACTAATAAATTTTTATTACTTATTTTTTAAGTTTACTTTTTTCTTACATAAACAAAGTTAAAAAAGTAATAATCACAAAAAATTAACTAATGAAATTTATAGTTTTCTTTTGCATTTTTATAAAGAGAATAGTTCCGAATAATTTTTAATTAAATAAGTTAATATAAATGGTAATAATAATAATCAAACATATTTAAAACTATACATATAGGTAGTGAAATACTAAATAAATAAATTAAACAAACAAACAAATTAATAATTAAAAAAACAATCAAATAATCAATCAAACAAACAAATATACTAACATACATACATATAATTAATAAATTAACTAATTTATTTATAAATTATATTCAAAAACTAAGCGAAAAAAAAAAAATAAAACCAAAGAAAAAAACAAACAAATAAATAAAATAAGCATATAAAAGCAAACACATTAAAGCCCAAATTTATTAAAAATTAAAATAAATTTCACAATGAAAGTGCAGCAATTACCTTTATAACACCATCACCCCTAAATTCCGCATATAAAGCAAGGGCCAGGCAACACGATGTTGGTGCCCCGAAAGGTCATAGAGTACTATTCTTACAATATGACGGAGATTATCGGAAAGGGGTATTCTTCTAACGTGTATAAGGGGAAGGATGATAGAGAGGGAGGGGATGTGGTGGCAGTTAAGGTGATAGATATGAAAAAGATAAAGAATGAGGTGCAGAAATTTTTACTGTAAAATGAAATAAACATCATCAAACGACTGAAAAACTACAATTTACTTGAGACGAAAGATGTGTTCTAAACAGCAAACAATACGTACATAGTAACCGAATTGTGCAATCATGGGGACTTGAAGGAACTCTTGAACAAGTATGGGAAACTGAGCGAAAGTGCAGCCCTGAAAATACTGCGACACATTTTGAACGGGATGAAGGAACTTATAAGCCAGAATATCATCCATAGAGACCTCAAGCCGGCCAATATTTTGCTCAAAGACGGAGTACCCAAAATTGCAGATTTCGGATTCAGTTAAGACATCAATTCTCCACCTTGCAAGGTTTATTACAATGTTGGAACACCGATGTATATGTGTAATTTTGTTTCAATTGATTAATAAAGAATAAATAAAAAATTGTTTTTAAAATGGTTATTGATTAAGAGCAGAAATGCGATATATTTTACATTTTTTTCTTTTTTTTGAGATATTTTAAAAATATTCAGGTTTTATAGAATTTCAAAATTTAGAAAATAGTCATAGTGATTACTAATTTATTTAAAATTTTAATAGGTCCTTAAGCTTTGCAAAAGAACTAGTATTCTTATAAAAGTGATATTTGGAGTTTAGGGGTTTTGTATTATGAATTGCTATATGGTGTTACAGTAAAAAATAAATATATTTATATTTTATTACATATATAGTACGTTTATTTCATTTAATAAAATTATAATAAGAAAAAATTTAATAAACAAAAATAATTTTTCAATATAATTTTAATATTAATAATAACGATACTATTACTATAATCTTTTTAATTATACACATGAACAAACGAATAAATGCATATATATATATATGGGGGTTCGAATTTACTTATGAAATAATTAAACTAAGTTTTAATTTAATTTAAATTAATTTTAAAAATAAGCCATGGAATGCAACCACTGAGTAGGAACTTCTTCACAAAATTAAAAATACTTCTGTATCTTTTCCTCCATCGGTAGGTGGAATTTCAGAATTATCTAAAGATTTTATAAGAAAATGTCTCGATGTTGATGAAGATAAGCGAATGGGTCCCTAAGATTTAGAAAAACATCCCTTGATATAGTAATCTGTACAACGAGAAATTCAAAACAAATTAAAGCAATAGCAACAAGCTGCAGCATTAAAGCAATAATAACAACAACAGTAGTAATAATAAACTCCCATGTCGATCGGAGTATTGAACAAATAGTCAGGAGACTAGCTTTAAATGGAAAAAAAAGAAACCGGGGTTGTCGATTAATCTCCAAGTCACGTTGTAAATCACTTGCAAAAGAATCCTTATATGATAGAAAAAACTTCTTCTTCTTCTCAACAATAATAACAACACTAGACAACCGAGCAACTTAAGGGAAAAGAAAATCAATACTAATAATAAAGTAGTGGTAATTCTAGTTAATAGTACTATAATCAAAATCAGTAGCAATAATAGCAATAGCAATAACAACAATAATAATACTAATATAATGAAAACGGATATAATATTAGCAATTATTCTCAGCAACAATAACAACAATAACAACAACAATAATAATAACAACAATAAACTTATATGAGAAACTAGCAAGATAGTACTGCTTCTAATAAAGTGAATGGAAGTGTAGAGCCCACAAAATCGCCCTATTTAGGGAAAGGGTCTACCGAATTAAGTAACTCCCACTAACACTACACACCTTTCGGATAGAATAAAGTTGAGGTGTTGAAACCTTCATCTTCGAACAATTATGATAATTAAAATATCAAGGACAGCAATAATTCCCAACTTTACAGCAATAGCAATAATAATAATAGTTACTACAATCATTCATAACAAGAAAGCTATATAGCAGCAGGCAGTCGCCAATATTAGAATGAGACTTATAAGTCTCCCATCAGTGAGCAATAGTAACACCACCATTAGGAAAATGTAACTTAATTAAGTCTAGATAAAAAAATTTTTATTTATTTAATATTTTTTGTTTGTAGTACAATGGTGGAGTATCACAACAAATCGTGAATCAAATTACAACAAATTCTTTAAACTCGACTGCTACTACTACCTATTTCAATGAAGAATTCATGCAAAACGACATCATTATTTTGGCCCAAATCAACTTCTGCCGATTTTTAATCCGTTTGCAGAAATTGACTGAAGAATTTTCGAATTTGGAAACTGTTTACTTAAAGGAAAGAATAATATTTTTCATTTTGAAAAACGTGATGTGTAAAATTACGAAATTGAAAGAAATGTGTGACACCAAGTAAAATCTGTTTTACCTGACCAATTTCGCATCTTACATTCAGAACGAGTCTTTCAAGAAATTCAATATCGTTATCAACGAGTACTACACCAAATACTCCAGTGTCTTCAAGTCTTACGACGAAAAAGTCTTCCAAAATACTGCAGTGAGGGAACAGTTGAAGGCCGATAAGAAATTTGACCCACTTTTCGACTCTCATTTCTACGAAAGCGAAGCCTTTTACCTCACCCTGCAAACCTTTTTGAGATATTCGATTCACGAAATGAACAGCGTCATTAAACAGAAACTCAAAGATGATGTTGAATAAGTGCCCCCTACTGTTGAAGGCTCGATTGTCCTTCTTGATTATTTGGTCACCTACTTCTAGTTGGCACAACTTATTTTGGACAGGTTCAGCGACTTCACTTTCTTCGCACAAGCTAGTAAAATTGAACAAATCGCCGAGGGAAGACCTGTCAGACTCACAAAATCGCATTTTGCGCAAATTAGAAATAAAATCTACAGTTTGGAAATTTGAGAGGCAAGATTTAAACGAATTGTATTTAGCATTAATAAAAATTCAGAAATAAAATAAAAAATTAGTATAAATATATATAAAATATTATTAAATAAAATCTAATTAAAAAATAGTAAAATCAACTATCATCCATAGAAAAAACTAATAATTTACTATAATAATACGTATTTATTTAATAGTTTTTTCTTATTATATGATTCATTAATTCAATTACATATTTTATTTAATATATTTAATTATCTTTTTATTTTTTACATACAATTTGTCTTATAAATATATATATATCTTTATAATTCCTATATACATTTCCATGTACTTAATTATTTATTTGTTATATGTATATTTTTAGTTGAATATTAAGTTTAATTCAATCAGTAAGCTTGTTTGTAGTATATAAAATAGTATTTTAGATTATATTTTTGGTATTCATTCATAAACTATTTCTTTCTTTATTTGTTATAAAATTATTTCTTTTCTTTTTATAAGTTGACAGAAAATAATAAGTATAAATTATAAATGAAGTTATTATATAAATATAAATGAATTCTAAGAAATATATTAATCTAATAATATTTATTAATAATTTTTTACAAATAAAATAATAATAAATATTATCATCATCATAAAAGGAAGCAAAATAGGTATTTTTCAAGCCAAATATTACAAATAGTCGATCCAAATGGCAGCATTTAATATTAATAATTTTTTGTGAGGTTCAGCATTGTCGGGGAAAGTAATTCCGAACTTATCTGCTCTACTGCAAGTTTCTCTTATACAATCATTGTAAAGATTAACAATTTTTCCTACAACTTATTTTCTTGTGTCCTTGATAACATATTCGATTTATTCACAGCTTTAAAATATAAAAATTTTTTAATGATATAATAATTTAAATGTCTTTTTATTAAATATAATTTTACCCTAAACATTGGAACGGCATACAACATACAGATTTCTGACAGCAGGTTTAGTGAATCATATAAGTCAAGTTTCCATCTTTGTCGAAAACTCTTAATTCCATAAGGTCACATTTTCCCCATCCTGACAGGGGACAGAAAAATGGCATGGCTATTCTTCCTATTAAATATTTTTTAATTTAAATTTGCAAAATAATTACAATATTCTCTATTTTTGGTTATTATAAAATTGGGAATGAAAAAAAAAGTTTATATATTTTTTATTTTTTTATGTTAATAGGAAAAACTACTTTAAAGGAAAATTCTATTATTCAAAATATAACCAAAAAACTCCAAAATTACCAATAAGTTCGTCATTGTGATTGGTGATTTAAATCTCAGGTTTACTGCAGCAACATGAACAACAGGGAATCGGGTTGTGACACTTGTAGGGAGCGTGCATTTGAGATACTTAAAATTGTCCCATTGTTAAATTTCCTTTAAATTCTCTTGCGCATTTTAAAAAGCATCTACAGAAGCAGCCTGACGATTCTTTAAATACTCCCAAAGGAGCACTATTGAAAGCGTATTCAAAAGTGGGGCCTGTTTCGTAGATTTTGTATTCGTTTTGAACTTCGCAAATAAGGCATAATTCAATCCAGTCGGGAGTTTAATCAACGACAATATTGGTGGCCTATGCCAGCTTTTCCATCATCATTTCATCAGAATTTACCATTTTTCCAATGGCTTATTGTGCGAAATCTCCTACTTACTTTAACATTCGTAATTTAATTGATTTGTATTATTAATGATTATGGGAGTTTAATATTTAAAGAAAAATTCTTATTTTTTTATTTATTTTTACTATTTATACTATTATATTATATAATAATTTAATAAGTTTTATTTATAATAATAATTCGTTTAATATTAAGTATTTTTATTAGTATCTATTACTCAGTTAATTGATAATTTTCATTAAAAACTGATTTATACCTTTCTTCTGAAATATCACGATTCCAATTGTAATTTAACATTCTCCTTATTACTGTTTATCCCATTTAATTTAATTCAATGTCTTTGTAAAAAATTATCTAAATAAAATAATTCTAAAAATAGTATATGTTTACTATTTTTAAATTTATAAAGTTATTTCAAATAAAATGCGCATTATTACTATTTTATATTTATATACTCTTAAAGAATTGAAGATTTATTATATAAATTATAACATAAATATGGAATTTTTGTATATATAATTATATAACTAAGTTTATACAAATATATATACTATATATTTTTAAGTAAAAAGTAAAATCAATTAAAAATAAAATTAATTGATTGCAATAACAAATATCTATTTTTACATTGATCTTTATAATTATTAAATTAATAATGTATATTTAATAATAAAAAGAATTTATTAATTTTTTAAAAATTTTATTATTAAAGAACAATTATATGAATAACTATAATCTAATATAGAATACATACTTAATTAATTACTTTTTAAATATTTTATTTATAATACTATCTATAGTTTTTTAAATTAAATATAAATATTAAACATAAATTAAAAACTAAAGTTTTTTAAAGAAAAAAATTTTGATATTTTCATATCTAACATTTGTGAAGACTTCATTAAGATTACTATCAATCATTGTTATTTTCTGCTTCATTTTCGTCATTATGACTAATATCACCCACTTCTTACTACTATTCTTAATTTTCTTCATCTTCCGCTGCCTCATCCTATTCTTCAATTTCTTCTTCTTCACTTGCTTCTTCATCTTATTCATTTTCTCCATCTTCTTCTTCATCTTATTCGTTTTCTTCATCATCTTCTTCTTCTTCATCCTAGTCTCCTTCCTAATTAGAATTTGCATCTTCCTCCTCCTCTTCCTCATCTCTTTCCTAATTTGAATCTACATCTTCTTCTTCTTGTTCCTCCTCTCCTTCTTCGTTTAAGATTTATTCTTGATTTTTGTTGTTTTCTAAGTCTTCTTATTGTTCATAGTCTTCCTCATTATCAATTTCATTTTCTTAATTGGTCTCTAAGTTGGCATTATTTTATTATCCATTTCGCACATCTTTAACAGATTCATTTTCATTTTAATTATCAATATTTCCCTCTTATTCTTACTATAAATTCAATTAATTGCGCCCTTGTTATTGTTATTCATTGTCAGACTCCTACTAAATTTCTTAAATATTGGATTACAAATTTTCCTTTTTGATTTTCAAATTGTTTTAACTATTTTTGATTTAAGAATTGTTAGCCGACCTAAACTACTTCAAATTCGAAGAAGATTATGATTACGCATCTCCATTTTCCATCAAATTGTGCGAAGAGGCGGAGGTCAATATTTTTTAACTGAGCAGGTTAGTCGTGACCAAATTAGAATTTTCAAAATGATTCAGTTTCTCTACCGAGGGCAGCGCACTCAGGGAAGAGTGGTGTTGCAGGGGAGCGGCATTTCGAGTCTGCTGAGACAGCTAAGAAAACTGTGAATTCTGCAGAATTTTCTGTTGCAGTTTTTTCTGTCTCAATTGATCAATTTTCAACTACATATCGAGAATATCCGCGTCTCTTTCCCAGTTTTGAAGCTCCAAATGGTTGATTTAGTTGTTTAAATCGTTTTCATTCAGTTCAGCGCCGCTTGTATTTGCATTACTCTTGTCCTTTTATTATTTGCTGTCCTTTGAATTTTAGACTACATTTTCTTGCAAAGCCTTTATTTCGCTTTCAATTACATTAACATCACTTCCATTTTTGCTGATGTTATATTTGTTATCGTTAGAGTGGCTGAAACTGCGGTTTTTAGCACCGTTGAGCAGTGCCTTTTTCCTTCCTTCTTCTTCTGCCTCCTGGAAATTGTCGTGAATTTCTTGGATGTTGTCTTGGTAGCTGAACTGACTGTCGCGTTTGGAAATGTGAGAAATATGTTTTTCTATGGTTTCCAGTTGCTAGTCTTCATGGTGGGAAATCACATTTTGTTCGTTCGAAAGAAACTCTAAATCTGTAATCGATTCCAAAATTCTGTTGAAATTCTTTTCATTTTTTTGCTGTTGTTGTTGTTGTTACTATTATTTTTACTAATATTGCCGTTGCTTTTGGGACTGTTTTTTAAATCTGGTTGTTATTATTATTATGATAATTGATGTGGTTAATTTTCTTGTTTTTTCTTTTTCAAATTTAATTCTTTTTAGCAGCTGCTTTAAACATTGGCAGCTTTTTTGGCCACTATTTTCACTTCTTTGTTTTGCGGGTTCTGCGGTTTTTGAAATGGCTCAGAATGCACATTATTTTTAATGTTTGAAATGATTTCCAGTTCTTTTTACTTGAGTTTCTCGGAACTTTTTTTATGTTTGACAGGCGAAGGCGAGACCTATTGTTTCTTTTTGTTCGGACTGAGAAAGAACTTATTATTATTATTTTGTTTGTTTTAGGAATTCGTAGAAGAGGAAGAGTTTTTTTAAAAAAATCTAAAATGTGTTCGTTAATTTTGTCAATTTGTTCGATGAACAACTTGTTTTCAGAATACTGGGATTCTTTCAAAAGCAAATTTAAGTAGTTTTGCTTTTTGCAATAACATGCGCCAACTGGTGCTGCATTTTGATAAGGGAAACCACAGAATCTAGAATTTCGCGGTCTTTGTTACCCTTGACTCCGGAAGTTTGTTTCAGGTCTTCGATAAATCGCATTAACTTGGAGGTTTCAATTTGTTCTTTGAAGGTTTCGCAGCCGAACTCTCTGAAGAAATTGTCGACTTCAACTTCGAAATTGCTTTTTGGTTTTTGTTATATCTGCTCTCTCTCGCTGTTGTAATTATTAAACGGCGTTTGTTGGAGAGAGAGGGCATGTTTCCTGGGTAACTCTAAAGGCTGCTGCTACTACTATAGCTATTGTTGTTGGTGTAGCTTTTTACTTACTTCTGACTGGTAGGAGCCATAAAATCCCTGTATTACCTGGCCCTGTCCTGATAGTAGGAAATCTGCTATCTTCTATTGCGAGTCTTTTACGTTTTCTGGTTACTATTATTATTATTGTGGAAGTTATTATTCTTATTATTATTGATGTTTTAAAGGAGTAATATAACTAATTTTCTAATCTGATTTTTTTTGTAAAGTGTCGTTTTCCTGTTGCAGATGTGGCTGTGGCTGTGGCTGCAGCTAATTAGCGAAAAAAGCATTGTTTGTATGCATTTGATTGACACTTTGACTACGAATTAGTCTTTGTAATTTGCTTTCCGACTTATCAATGTTCTCATTTTTTAACATTTACTGTTATAATTCATTGATTTTTTAGACTTGTTCCAATTCCTGCACTTGTTTTCGGTACTGGTCCATTTGCTACTGCTGTCTCAGCTGTTGATATTTCGAAGAAGTGAAGCCATTTTTTATTTTATTCAATTGAAAGGTGGTGCTTCGCTACTTAACTAAACGGATTGGCGACTTCGTATATAGGGTGTTTTTACTTATTTTCGAGAAATGGTTGTTCGTCGTGTAACATCGATTGCTGCTTTCGCGTTATTCGTATTTTGGTGTTGCAAGTTCAACGGCTTTGCTGCTAATAGCATTTATTTTGGCCCTCTCAGGCTTCGGAGACGGAGAATATTTGTTCAAAATTGTGTTTAAATACTTGTTAAATTCTTACTAGGATTGTTATTGTTGTTAGGAGTCACTATTGGGCAATTATTGATTTCCCCTACTTTTTTTTAATAAAAATTAATAAAAAAAAAAATAATTGTAAAATTAAAAAATATTAAAATTGTAATAAAAAATACCTTGTGCCTGAAGAATGTGATTGGGGGAGGGAATTATCCATTTTAATTTCCAAATTTTTGTTGCTTTTTTTAGTTTTGCTTAAATTATTTCCTTTTTCAATTAACATGTTTTGCTCATTTTACTCTTCGATTACCTACTCTTGATTCTACTCATACTCCTACTCCTACTCCTTTCTTTATTGATTGTTAAAATTCTCTTAGGTTTTTGCATTTTATTAATTATGAGATTACTACTTCTCAGGAGAATTGAACGAATCTTAGTTATCCATTTCGATATCATTTTCCTCGTCAAACTCCTCTTCTTGAATTCGATGATTGTTTTTCTCATTATTGTGATGTGCCAATTCTAATTAAAATTTATTTGATAGTTATTATTAACACTATTATCCTTCTTCTTCTTAATTTAAAACAGTCTTTTTAGGGGGAATTTCGTTATTGTTCATATTTAAACTATTTATCTATTAATTTTTCTTTTTGGAAAATAAATTGCTGTTCACAGAACTGCTGCCCGTGCTGATCGAACTTGAAATCGGCTTTTTTGTTCGCAAATTTGAGCAATAGTCCTAGTTTCTTTGCTTTTTTATGCTATTCTTCACTGCCATTTCTCGCTGGTTGATTTTGTCTTGCAATTCCTCTTATAAAAGTTGAAATTTAGTTTTTTCTTTTTCACTTCATTGGGCCTTTAAGTCTGATCACCCTTTTTTTTGACCAATTCTTTCGCACTATTCAAATATTATGTCTGGTAGTTGTCTGCAGGCAGTTGAAATGTATTCTTTGAATAACTACTGGATTTTTGCATTAATTTATTTTGCTGAATTTCTTTAATAAAATTTTTTTTTTTTTAAGTATCAATCAATCACACTTCTTTTTATTGAGTTCTTTCTACTTTTTATAGATTTTTATTTTTTTTATTTTATTGCCTCTAGCTTTATTTATTTACTTATTTATTTATATTTTTATTCGCTTATTAATTACTTAATTTTTTTTTTTACTTATTTGGACTAGTTATTTTAATACAGAATAAAATGCATAATTTTATTTTATTTTAATTTTATTATATCACACTTTTCCTATGATATTTGTGTTTTATTTATTTATCCATATCAACCACTATTTTCGTTATTAATCACTAATCAGAAAAAAGTATTTGCTATTTTATAATGAGAAGTTTAAATTATTTTTGTTTTATATTCCAATGAATATTTACCATTTTAAAAATTAACAAATGCAAAAAAAATATTTATTATAAAAAATTATTTAAAATATCTATAAAAAAAATATAACAAAAATATAAATAAAAAAAAATTCAATAAGTGTCAAAGATTCTTAAACGAACCCCACAACTGGCATTATAGAAACTCATAAAAAATTTTAGTTTTTTTCCTGTGAAGTTGTATTAGTTCGGCTACATATTATATTCCAATCTTCCCAATTCATCGAAGATTTTATATGCATTTTTTTCGTAATCCATTTGAACTTTTATAACATCTCCTGCCTTTATGTACTTTCCAAAATGATCTCCACTTTTCTAGCTGGTCATTTTGCCCTTACAGGTATTGAACAAGCAAGCCCAAGGATGCGACCCATTCGTTGTTGTGTTGTTTTCCGCTGATTTTTCTTCGTAAATACCTTGACAAACGTAAATTACTTAGACAATTTTCATAGAAAATTACAACACTATAATAAAACTTAACAAAAATTACTACTGTACCTATCAAAAAACAAGTCGTAGAAAAGTTTTTGATTTCCATCGAGTACCCGTGCTGTCCTGAGTCAAAAGATATGCTGGAAGTGATACAGCCTTCACTGCCTGCCTTAGAGTTGGATTCAAATTCAACTCCTACTTCGTGTTCTATGATCTAATTTGAAGATTGATTAGAATTTTTTATAAAATTGAAAAACATGTTTTAATTGGAATTTTGAAATAAGTTTTTCCATTTCAAGCTACTTGTTTAAATGCAATTTAAAATAAAATTGTCTTGCTCTTACAATATCTTTATAACATAAATTAAATTAATATTAGAAATACGGAATATTTTTTAATTTCACCGTTTACTTTTGTTAAATCAGAATTAAAAGTATTTAACTTTGTATCCAATTGGCTTGTGCAACTTTTAATGCGCTCTTAAACTGTGATGGTGTCTACTGGATCGCTTTGAGAATTTTACTAGTTTCTATTTTTATTTTGGTTTTCACTTTTGCTACTTGCAAGTTCATTTTATATAAAATTTTGAGACAATTGCAGTAAATTAGCTGTATTTAATTTCAAATTTTCCAAATTCTGCTCTTGTTCCATTATGCCTTAAATAATATCCTGCTTATTTCCTTTGTTAAAGTGTTAAATTACATGAACCTTTAAATTTTCATAATATTCAGCGTATTTTTATTCTATAGCCAGCATACTTTGCACGAAACTATTGGCGAAATTTTTTATATTAGTAAGCACACTCTAAAAATAAAACAATTATTTATTATTTTTTCAACTTTATTTACACTTCTTTACCTATTGGTTTCCTTCAATATAGTCCAGAATCAACTCTAAATTTAAACACTCTTTCTCAGATTCAGACTGGAAACTTAACTCTTTCAGCATCTCAGAAAGCAAGTATTTTAGGGGTCTACAACAATGGTTTTTATGGGATTCCTCGAAACAAGCTGAGCATAATAAATTTTGACTTTCCTGAATACATTTTTCTTCCAAGCACACTAAATTTACTTGTTCTCCTTGATGGAATCCATTTTTGTCGCAATGGGGATATTATAATTTCATATTGTTTTAAAAAAATGGTTGAGACCTATAAATAAAATAAATAAATATTTGATTATTGCTTATAATTTGTGTCATACATGGTTTTATATTAAGTGGGGTTTGATAATTTATTATGTTTTGAAATTTATATTGTAAGTTGAATGAATTTAAGCTTCTTTGTTTGTTTCTATTTATTGATTTCTCAAGCTTTTAATTATTAGATATAATGATATTTAACTTATGAATTTTGTTGAACTTTTAAGGTATATATATATACATTTACAAGATTCTATATATTAATAATAAAATATTAGTTAAATTTATTTATAAATACCTCCACAAACTATTATTTATATTTATATAAAATTGTAATTTTAATTGTTACTTTTATATATTTTTAAATATTGGCGTTGAATGTTATTGTATTTAATATTTTTTCCATGTTGTATAATTTGTTTCTATTGCTTATATAATCTATATAAAATATTACAGAAAATAAAGATACTTTATAAAAAATTTGAGCTGATATTACTAATATAGAATAATATTTTATTAAAAATTTAGGATTCAATTTAACATCAATTCTTTAATAAAATATATAAAGCTATTAAAATATATGTGCCAAAAATGCATTTATTAATAATAATGATAATTATTAAATTTATTAATCCTAATTTTTTAGAATAATATATAAAATTTTAAAAAAATATTCAAAATTCATTTCACTACAAAATCTGATTATTAATAATTTATAACTACATCTAGTGTAATACTCAAGGGTATTTATAGATCTAGAATTAATAGTTTAGAAAAGTTAAAATGATTTAATTATTTTTTTAAAATTAATAAGCAACAAAATATAAAAAATAATATAATAATATTAAGTACAAAAATCTACCAAAATTTAAAATGATAACAGAGGAAATAAATATATATATATAAGAAAATTTTGTTAAATAATATATATAATAACCTTTTTATTTTAATGAAAATTTAATTATAACCATATCTTATTAATATTAATTACATTTTTTATTTATTTACGAACTAAAATTTAATATTTAATTTTCTTCATATTTTATAAGTATAATATTACTTATGAGGTGTAATATTGGTTATTAAAAAGAATAATGTTAAAAGCGTTTTATTGGGAATTTGTATGCAATAGTTTCAGAATGTGAAGGGGTAATTAAAAATATAATTAAATCTTTTATTATTAGTATTCAGATTTGATCGGAAACCAATGTTATATGTTTAAAGGGGTAATTTAATTATTTAATCTGTTTTTTTTCTCAATCAAAATGCTGAATTAAATAAAAAAAGAAAAAGAAAAAATTTAAAGTAAATAAAAAAACTTTAGATAAAAGGAGATAATTTCTGAAAAGAATAATCATCCATATAGAAATATAAGGCAAGAATAGAAGAAAGAAAGATCCAAAGACCTTTTCTTAAGCTAAAAGAAAGAATTTATAAATAGTCAGCTCGAAAAAGCTACGGACTAAGAAAGAAAATAGTTTATACACTAAAAATCTATACTTAATTATTGAAAATCCCTTTCAGGAATATTTTCTAATATTAACAAAAATAAGAAAAAAATATAAAAGAGTTTCACTTTATTATATACTTATTAAATAAAAATATACTTACAAATAGAAATTAAAATCTACAGAAAAACCCATATTTCAAGACCTATTTAACAAATCCTTAGATTCTCTATTCAAAATCTTATGATAGAAGAAAATTACTTTTCATTCCGAGAGCCTGGACCTTAACTGCCAGCTTTCGTTGACACTTTAAAATAAGGCGACATGTAAGTGGATCCCACTGGGCTAAACTTCTTCGCCTCTCACGCTCTTTCAAGCAAACAATGTTCCAACAACAGCAATTTCAATGGAAAATATTTGAACTTCATCCTCGATGAAGACTTCAAATTCAACAACTCATCCAAACAATTTGCAATAATAATAATAACAACAATGACTATGAAGACCTCAATCAGTTTGAAGACGAAAACCTCGAAGAATTATTCAAATAGCAATCCTCAGCCAATTACAAACACTCCTTTCACGACATGCTCGACAATTAAACTCTCTATAAATAGGAAGACAATTTATTAACATCTTACTCCAAATAATCTATGTTCAACGTTGTGAAACACGACAAAAAAGCGATCTCTTTAAATAATAACAACAACAACAACTAATAATAGCTCATTTTCCTTTCTAATAAAATTGAACATCAAGAAATGCATTTTCCTCTCTCTCTATAAAGCGAAAGTAATAACGAATGTTTGAATCCTATTGATGAGTAGGAACTGCAAGACCCCACAAAGGCCTTTTTCGAATTTCCAAGTTTTAACGAAATCTTACCCACTGTTTAGCAAAATACAACACATTAATAAGAAAATGTAGACTAATTGAGACTAGTAGAAAATTAAAAATGTGAAAATGAAAGTGAAGAAGGAGAACAAAAATAATAAATATTTTGCAATAAAAAAGATATTTGGAAAATTAAAAATAAAGCGATATCTCAAAATAACATTTTCAAAAAGAAAAAACAAAGGGATTATGATAAGAATATTTGCAGATATTTGGCCAGATAAGTGATTCGATGTTTCATGGACATCAGTTATCAACAAGACGGAGTTAAATTTTGCAGAGAGTACCTGAATAAAAATGGAAATAAATACGAATTATAGCACAAACAATGTATGGAGCTTTATGAAAGCACATCGAAATTTTTGTTGAGTAAAATAGAATTCATCACGGGCCACAGAGCATTCAGAGATATTCTCTGCTTCGATGAAAATGATGAATACAAGCATGAAAAAGCTATTTTTAAAAATTTCACTTATTGGTTTTTGAAGGAAAGAGCTTTTAGATACATCATGACAGGAGCTATGTCTAATAAGAAATAGTACATCAAATTTAAGAATTAAATTATGTTATTGTACGTTAAAAACCCTGATTCTTGGACTGCTAATATGAAACAAACTAGAAGAAGATGATTGAAATCGTCTCATTGTTTAATTTATTATTTTATTTTTTATTATATTTATAATTACCTATTTTTTAAACTTATCACTCAATGTTTTCTTTCCATCTCTTTTTGCTAGCTTAAATCAGGAATTAAAAAAACTGTATAAAATTAAATATTTTTAATTTTAAAATAAGATTGATTACCTATGCCTGATTGTATAAGTTATATATTTTGTTGAGATCCATGTTCTATAAAGATTTTATTAACATTTAGCATGAATAGTATATTTTTACTTGCTATTTCGGAAATTATCCAATTAAATATCCTACTATTTATGTCAGATATTAAAAAAAAAATAGAAAAATTCCATGAAACTTTAATATTTAAATAAAAAATATTTATAAATACCAAAAAAACATAATATGAAATATAGCATATTTTATATAATTTAAAATATGATTTTAATTTTATTAATTAAATAGTGTTTTTAAAAAAAATTAATCAATATAATTAGAAAATCTAAATTACTATTAATAATATTTTCCTTTTATTTATTTAACTAATTCTCTATCTTATTTATGAAAAATAATGTTATAGTTATCTTTAAAAATAAATGTTTGTCTTTATATTCATTCCAATTAGATTCCATTAATGAAATGTAAGCATCATATATATTTATAGAAAATAAATAATGTTTGCATAAATTCTTATTTGTATAAGCTTGTTTTATTTTTTAAAGAAATATGACATGTTAAAAGTACAAATTATATGATAATTATGTCATTAGACTAAGATATTTGATATTTAAATCATGGAATATTTAAATCTTGACGAGTAAAGAATTGTAACTTATTAGTTTACTTCATTTTATATAGGAAATTATAATTAGTTTAGCATAGTGAAGAGATTAATTGTGGAAATTATAATCTATTTATTAGAATATTTTTTGCCGACACATCTTTTATATTTTTATATCAAAATTTTGGTTTTAATTTATCTAATACTGAGGGCTATTATTACTTTCCTTCATTCACCCATATGGTAAATATTAAATCGAAACGAAAATAACTCTTTAAATAATAAAAATATGAGTTAATAAAGGCATATTATAGTTTTAGATTGGTTTTGATTTTGTGAATAAACTTACTCTAATATAAAATATTTTAAATTAATTTTATACTTTAAATCCATATATATGAAAGGGAAATCGAAAAAAATCTTTTTAAAAGATCAAATGACATTTCTGAAAATCTAATGATTTTAAATCACACCTATAACATAAAATAGAGTCAAGTTATTAATGAGATGTCTATTAATAATTTTATCTTCAATTATAATATAACAAAATTATTAAAATTGGACGACTTAATTTTATTTAAAAATAATTATAAATATCAGATATTAGGCTCTTTAAAAAATAATCAATATGTATAACGATAGAATAAATAATAAAAATAAAATAATAATTTAATACAATTTATACATATTTTCTTATTTTTTTAAGTTCCAACTATTATATTATTACATTATATTCTTCTTTATTATATTATTTTAATTACAAAAATAGTTTATTAGAAATTTTTAATAAATGGGATATAAGATTCAATTTTACAGAAAAAATTTGTGAAATTTATAAAACATAAATCCTTTAGAAAACAATATAGACAGACATATATAATCCAATCAATATATAAAAGGATGATTAATAAAACCAAACTGGTACTTTTGGAATTGCAATATTTCACTTTTATTAAGATCTTGTGCGCTTAGTATATTAATTTATGGGTAAATACTATTTCTTAAATTACTGATCTATTTCGAAAGAAAATATATTAGTATAATCTTAATATTACAATACATTATTATTACTTTTGTATATATTCAAATGTGTTTAAAATGATAAATGTACAAAAAAACAAATATTAATTTTCTAGGCTTAAAAAACTAAAAAAACAAATTAAATCAAAAATAAATAAAAATTTAAATAATTCATACTAAATTTGTTTAAATCAAATAACAATCTCTAGAGAATGAATAATTATTCGATAGTATTGTTCCTGTGCTTGATTTTTTTAAGTATCGTGTAGAGCTTTGACATGATAGATTATGATTAAATTCTATATCATAGAATAGCAAAGGATAAAGAAATTTAAAAAAACAAGTAATTTTTTTCAAAAATTTGGAATATTTTAAAAAAAATGATTAAATCAATGATTCTATTAATATGATAAAACAGATAATTTGCAAAATAAGTTAAAAAATTATTTAAAAAAGACAATTATATTATTATTTTTATTAATTCATACAATTGTATTATTTTTAAAATAAGGCGCAGAATATTAAATGAAGAAGTTAATATTGATGTATGGTATCCTTTAAGAGAAAATGTATTGGAAATGAGATCCTAACTGTACCATGGGTAAACATTTGGAGATTTATAGAAAACTTCAGACAGATTTATTCGGACTGCAAATGCTTTATAATTTGATGGAGACATTAATAACTATATAGAATTACCCAGCCAATTACTGGAATAAAAGAAGGAGTTTAGTTTAAATGTTTGGTTCAAAAAGAACGATTCACCCACAACAAATGATGCTATTTTAAGTTGTTCAAAAGAAAGCGAAGTACTTTCAGAGAGACTTGACCTTTTAATTTCATTGACGTAAGTGAAGATTGGAAGCAATAGTGCCATGGATACTTCTAATATAATTGCTAACCAAATTGTAATAGGATAATGGCATCTGATTAGCTTAACTGTCAGCTCTTAAGAATGGAGACTTTATTTAGACGGGAATCTCGCTCATTAACAGTTGTAACAGTAGTAATTGATTAAATGGAATAGAGTAGTTTTGGGATAGTAAATTAACGCAGCCAACAACTATTTTGAAAGTGCTAAATCTTTCAAAGGAGCATTAAGTGATTTGAATATAATAAGTTCCAGCCTTCCAGTATTGAATCCACTTTTCAATAAAAAAATGTTCATGTTGGAAAGAGAGGTTGAAGTTTGTTAAGCCTGGAGTGCAGACAAAAATACTTGTTATTTTAAAACATGTTATTAAGATAGAGTCTTGGTTAACAACTAGTGCACTTGTCCGAAAGGCAAAATAGACCCTGGAATTTCAACCTTACCTTGCCAATGTATACTTTTATTTCTATTTTTGTTAATTATAATTTACATTAAATTAATAAATTTATTTCATTTTGTAGCTGAAAATAATATTCTATCAAACAACCTGCATTCTTACTATACCTTTTCAAATATAATTTTAGATTTAATTGGAATTCTATTAAATGGAATAAAATCAAGTTAGGTTTAAAATGGGGAAAATCGATTTTAATAGCCAGACTCAGCTTTTTTATTTGACAATAAAGATGCAATTTTTTCTTATCCTTCTAGTTTACTATAGGGACTTACTGAGGTTACAATATCAATGTGGGTTTGCATGACTAAATTTTCTAAAGATAGCTTTTTATTTAGAGGACATAATGGGCTAAAACATATTTTAAGTTTATCTTTAGAGAAGGCTTATATAAACGGAGTTGAATTCAATATATTATATAGTTTAGGATATTAGATATTACCTTTAAACGAGTGGAAGCAAGTAATTTATGCAGTTAAACAAAATTTAATGCAAATTTATGTAAATGGAGCCATTGTATTTTAAAGTAGTGCAATTCCAGCTTATACTAACTTTGGAATAGGCCTAAAAAAGTACACTATTAGTTCAGACATTAGTGATTAGGAGGCTTTTAAAGGATTAATTAGTGACGTTCGTATTTTTTCAACTTTTATCGATTAAACCAGAGCTTTCACCATATTTTAAGCTGAATTATGTAACAATTCAAATGATGAATTATAATCTTATATATTTTAAAAATTAAATTTTACAGATATATGTACTGATCCTAAATGCATAGTTTGTTTAAGATTTTAAATTGATAAATGTGCTTAGTGTACACTTAATTATGTCCCCAATTAAGAGGGAAAATGCATCTTAAAATCAATATTCTCTAGTACACAAAATTACTAATTTTTATTTTTATAGTAAAAGTATTTAATGATTATAAATATAAAATAAACACAGCCTGCTCTCAGACTGGTTTTAAGGTAGTTTTCTAGAGTTTAGATGAATTAAGATTAGTTTTTTATTCTAAACTTGATATTTAACCATAGATGTAAATAGCATCTTATGACAATTGTGATAAAGTTTTGACTTATGAATCTTTGGATAAAATGGGGAGACTTCCTTAGTGTAAGCTAGATGATTATGGCGTTTAATCATTTTTTAGTATAAAACTAGGCTATTCTGCATCATATTTACCAGCTGACCCAATATATGTGAAATCAAATGTTTTAAAAAAATAAGGATGCACACCTCCAACTGATTTTCTCACCACAGTTAGTGCATTAGAATATGAATAATTTAACCACGCTGCTTTGGCTCAAAACCCATAATGTACACTGATCGGAAAGACTGAGTTTTCTTACTGCGAAAACATTTAGTTTAGAATGGGAAATTTCCTTAACACTGGAAGTAGAGATCTACTAAATATTAAATGGTAAATCAAATCTATTGATGCTCCGACTGAATATATTTAAAATCTCAATTTAAATGAAATATCCAAGTATACAAACCTATAAAATATAAAAATAGAGAGTTAAATTCTCAATCCTAAATACAAATATTAAATATCTGTTTCTTTTGATAGCTATTTGGGACTTTCGGTAATTAATTTAGCAATTTATATTATTTTTATGATATATGGAATAAATTACATATTTTTTAGGGTTAGTAAAGCATTGATTTTATTATTAAGGAAGTCAATGTTAGTAAAATATAATTCTTGGAAAATATCTCCGTTTTGGAAATTTCAAACTGGGAAACTACATTAATCGATTTTTAAGTGTTATTTTTACAATGTCAAGATAAAGCAACCGTGTAGATACCCACTTACAGCAATATTAATTATTCTGTGGAATAAATGACTAATGACTAATACACAAATGTTGAAAAAGTTTTACTTAATGGGATAACAAATCATAATAGTGATGGGAAGCTATAATATATTATCAAACCCTATTCTTTTATCCCTAATTAAACGATATTTTTGAAATTTTCTTCATATCCAAACAACTCACCTTCCCAGAAAAGTTAAATATTTTTGTAAATCATTGTAAAATTCTCTAAATTCTTACACTATATAGAAGGGGGAAGCAGAGTTTAAGCATATTCATAGCCAATGAAAATCATAGTAAAAAAAAAGAAATATTTAAACTCTAAATTATTAATTTAGGATTTGTATTTATAAAGGGGGAATTTAAGGATATTAATATCGACTTGCCATTACAAAAATTGGGCTTTTAATATGAATGGAAATGTAAAGATCTATTGCTTTTATAAAATTGCAAAAATTTCAAAAATGAAGAGATCGTTTTAAATTAAAATTCTCAAACCTAGTAATTCCAGCCGAGATATTTCGTAAATAAATACATATAAATCATATATGATATAAATTAATTTTTTTAAATTAAAAAGGAACCTTTTAAAACTCTTGAAATTTAGTTTAATATTTAAAAAAACGGAATTAAATAAGAAGAAAAAGTAACGATAGTAATTATTGACACTGATATACCATAAATTAATATAAAGGTTCCAGATTTTATTCGTACTTAGAAAGTCAATATTAATTCAAATATAAATTTAACGGTAGATTATGCGAAAAATTCAGATTTATATACATGTTCCTTAATAATTTTATACAAATAAGAAAAAGTAGCAATTAAATAATTTTAATACAACCAATTTGATATCAGAATTTCTGATATATTAACTAAATTCGATCACAGCCATCCGAATGTGATTATTTAATTTTCTCTCTATGATCCATCATATTTTATGCCAGCGACTTCAACCATAAGTTTAGAAATTAACTATGGTCCTACATAAGGAGGACTAATTATTACTCCAAATTTATCAGGAAAATCTATATCCACCCAGTATTAATTAAAAGCAACGGGATTCATAGGTTTTAATTTATGAAATTTATTTGACTGTTTAACTAAATTTATCATATTTTAATAGATTCTGATGGTCCTATTTCATATTAATTTATTTATTATATTTCATATGAATAGTACTAAAGCGATTTGATATCAGGTTCCATAGATATCAGTGCATCAAGAAATTATTTAACAGAGTTTTCTCATAAAGATGAAATTCAAACTATTTTACCTCATTCTCATCATAATTCTTAATTATTGCTAATGGTGATAGCTAAAGACTCACTAGGAGCTGTTTAGAATAAAACATAGGCAATACAAATCTAAAGCAATTACTAAGATCCCTAAGCCTTTATTGAAAATCTCTCAAATTCGTTTGATAATTATTAAAAATTGGAACTAGGAGAAGAATAAAAAGTTAGATATTATTGTATTTTGGTTTAAGAATTATATTAAGCCTTTATTAGTAAAATATTAGTCTATAATAGTGGGACAACTAATAAACAGTTTGAAAATCTCTATTAAAAATTATTCAGCAAAATGAATAAACTTAATGACATAGTTATATCGTATTATATGCAGCAGCAGATCTAAAAATCATTAAATATTTTAGCTGAAATATAAAATTCTATAAATAAAAATTAAAATTTATAATAACCAGATTTGATAACACAAATGGTTGTAGAATACATGTTTAAAAAGCTAGATAAATAGATCTTATCTCTAAATAAAGATCTCCAACCTATAATAGATTAAAAATTATTATATTCTGGTGACATATATATTTAAAAAAAACTATAGTTAGTTTTAGATATGTCAGCAAAATCCCTCATAGGCTATGATAAAATTTTATAGTTATAATATTAAACAATTTCTAAATAACAAAATGAAAAGAATTTTGAAGACTTTAAAAAGATTAATAAGCAAATATAATAAGTAGGAAAAATTTTTAATTCTATTAACCAGCCAAATTCAGAGCCTATATCTTATAAAGGATAATCATTCACTATTTCTATTTAACAATAAACAAATAAATTACTAACAAATGTATTAACCTCTCCACATGCTAATTAGTACCTATTTATAGAAAATTCGAATGAATATTCTATTTATTATACACAGCATACTGTGTACAAGCAGAATCCTTACAAATATTAGGAGTCATTCCCTTATTAAGATTAAGATAGTGAAGTTTAAATATTAGATATTACAATAAAAAATGAAGATAACAAATAAGTATCTTTATCTAAGTAATCCTATACAAATTTAAAATTTGAAATACCAGATATACATAAGCAAGGTTAAAATAAAAGATTTCTATAAAATTAACAATTTACTGAGAATGCCTTTAATAAGACTGTATGTATTTAGGAGGATGGTAATAAAAAGTGGAATACAGGTAAAAATTATAAAATTTAAATTTAAAATAAAACAAAATAATGGAAATATCTTTTAATAATAGATTTTTAATTAAATTTTAATTGATTTATTCTTTATTATAGATGAGTGCCTTACTCATAGAGTCCCTGACTAAAGCATTTATTGTAAATGTACATCTATTAATCCAGTTACAATAGTTAATGATATCAAAAGCATATACTTAAAATCAAAACAAGATATTGATAACCTGTTCTCGTAAGACTCTGCACTGTAATAAATAATTTTTTAATTATAAGACTAACATTTAAATATATTCTGATTGATTAATATAATTTTTAAAAAGAGAACTTACAAATTTTAAATTCTAAAAGTCTGTAATCTTCTATACATATGTTTTTTTAGTTTTTTTGAAGTTTATCTTATAATATATGGATATAAAAAGGATAAAAAGAAAAAATGTAAATTATTGATATTAATAATATCAAAGAAAAACATCTTAAAGAATAGGTCTTTTTGGCTCCCTAATCTGAAAAACAATCCGAAAATGATATTCCCTCTATTTCTGATAGGATATAATAAGTTAATTTAGATTAAAATAATAGTAAAAACGCTATTAAATCACCATAATAACAATAATAGATATGGAAAGATAGAGTTATTCTAGACTAGAATGAGAGCTTTGCAACAAAAAATCTAAAAGAAAAAGATTTAATACAAAATATATTGCATAAAGTGCAAAAGATATTTTCGAATACAGCCCACGCAATAAAATAGAGAAAATTTCGAATAATCCTAATATAAAATTAAAATAAGATGAAGCTCCAAATTCGGTAGATAAAAACTTGAAATAAAAATTGATTTTTCTAATTCTTAAAAACCTACCTATAGTTCAGAATCTTTATAGGAATGTGATTTATAAATTAAATAACCTTCAGAGGAGTTTGATGAATAAATATATAAAAATAACAACAAATAGAAAAAGAATTTTCTTTCAATCTTCATGTCCTTTTTGGTAAATTAATTTTACTATATAATTAAATGATTAAAGCAAATAAAATATTGATTTTTTTTTAAATAAAATAGTTTTTCCATGAGTTTTTTTAAATTTATTTCGTTTCTTATAAAAATTTGTCTAGACCAACAAGATATTTGATATATTTCTTGAAAATTATACTAGGAATTTCCTTACTCTCGCTCTTTAAATTTGTAAGATTTATAATTAATTATCATATACATTTAATTTATTATTTTTTTTAACATTTTTAGGTTAATAATATTGGATATAAAATAGCTTTGGGTGTTGCAGTATTTACATTTACATCTCTTCCTATCAAGGTGCTTGAGCTAATTTTATCTCGTTAATATTTATTGCTAAAAATTACAGGAATCATTATATATATATGTTTAATGGGATCATCTATATATGTAGGGTTGACTCAAGCCGCAAAAATGGGAGTGAACCAATCAAATGAGTAAAATTGCAATATTTAATATCTTAATTTCTTGTTATTATAATTTATAAATTTAATACTTATTAGATGGGCAATTAGTTATATAACAGGATATGTTATTGATTTTTGGTCTACTTAATCTATTACTTCAATGTTAAAAAATAAGATTTTGATTAAATTTGGTAAAGAAAATAAAATAGTTAATATTGTTCTTGCAAAGGAATTAATTTAATATTATGAATAGTAAACTTAATGAATTTGAATTCAAGTAATTTAAAATTTTTATTAATAATAAAAAAGCATTTATATTTATACTATATTTTTTATTTAAGGTTTTAATTTATACATATCTATATTTACTTTCAAAAATTTAAGTGATTTGGATTTTATTTTAAATTATATTCGCTTTCCCCTACTATTATTGCATATACTTATTTATTATAGTTTATTTAAATTTTCAGCTTATTGTATATATATTTTTTTTATGAATATTTATCTATATTAAAAATTATTTTTATTAAATTTATACTTGTGTTCATGAAAAATATTAATCAAACAATATGTAAATCCTCAAGATTAATTTTGAAACTCCATATTAATTTTAAGTTTGTAATTTAATATAACAAATATGAAATGATAATAGCAACAATTAATAATAGAATATTAATTATAAATGTTAAAATAGTATTAAGAATAACTTATAAATAGATGAAATATAATATAAAATGAAAAATAGAGAAACAAAATTCTACATTATTTTTAAATTTATTTTATAGAATAAGAAAGTTTATTTTTAATACATTAGTTTAAAACCTTTATTACATTATGAAAATAATTATTGAATATTTTATATCATATGATTTATTTTACAAATGTGTGTCTATTATAAATATTTTAATATGATTTTCTAAATTAGTTTTATTTATTAGAGGAAAAGAATTATGACATGGACCAAATAAGAAAAATGGGATAAATAAACCTTTATTTTATATTTATAAATAGTACAAATCATAAATAAATAAAATATAATATATTATTATTTAATTAATAAATAAAATATTATTTTATTTAAATTGGTTGAATTTTTATTTTGAAATGGTGTCTATTTCATTTAATATTAATTTATGAAAATCCATATGTCCATAAATAGGAAATCAATTTTAATATTATAAGTTACTCTTCCTGCAGTTAATATAAGTAGTAAGTTAGGAATCAAAAAAAAATAATTAAAAAAAAAAAAAAATTATATCTAAAAAAAAAAAATTTTAATTAAATAAAAAAGATTAAATTAATGAAAATTATTATAGTATCATTATTAATAATAGCTGTAGCTTTCGCTGGAGCTCCTAAAACACTTGAGGAAAGAAAATAGTTCATTAAAACTTGTAGAGATAGTTGTGCTTCAGATGCTGACACTGAAATCGGTAAATTATCAGCAGGGACTACTAAAACCAACTAAGAAAATAAAATGAGTGAATGGAGAAAGTGTACTGAAAACAAAGAAAATGGAAATGTAACTAAAGATATCGAATATAAAGAAGAATATTGTGATTTTTAAGATTTTGGTGAAGGTCTTTTTGTTGAGGCAAAATCTAGACATGTATAATGTATGCAATAATGTAATTATTATCCATCAATCAATGTTAAAAGAACATATTTTACTCCTGGAACTACTGAATAAACCATATCTTTTTCTACTTGCGTTAAAACCTTTTGTGTTGATGAAGCTTCTTATGAATTTGATAATAAAAATGATAAATATTAAATTGCCTATTAAAAATATGGAAAATGCAATAAAGCTTGTGTAAACAAGAATAACTAGTCTCTCAGTTTCACTGAACAAGATGAAAGAAATTACTTTTTGAATAGAATCAATGATTGTATTAATAATCCTCCTAAAACTAATTATGACTTCGCTAATACTGATGAAACTTTGAATGGAAAACAAAAAACCCTTATATAAAGTTTATCTTGCTAATTATTCAGATATATTTCTGATCGTGAAAATCCCGAAATTGAAAAATAATATTCTAGATAATACTTTGTGGTAATCAAATAATCATTCAATATATTTATTACTATAAATAAATATTTAAATTTATTATTTTAATATATAGTTAAGAGAATCATGTAGCAACTATTGCTTGGAAAGAGAATAATACAACTAAGGAGAAAGAAAAAACAAAAATGTTGTTGAGGTTTTTACCTGTTAAAACGAGTGCTCAAAAACATTTTATGAAGATGAAAGTGTCAAATTCGATAAAAAAGGAATTTAGTCTAAATTTGTCGAGAGTTCTGGTTCCTATATGATAACTTTATCTATAACATTATTAAGTGTAGTATTTATAATTTTATGAATGCAAATATTTTTATATATTATAATCATTCATTATAAGTATTATATCTAAATATTCTTAGATTTATATAAAAATACAATAAATTTATAGTTAAAGATATGAATTTTTGTATCTCTTTTATATTCATATTTAAATTTATAATTATAAAAAAGCTATATATTATTTTGACCAAAAATACAAAAGGGCTAAAAGAAAATAAAGAACTTGTAAAAAAAAAGAGAATTATGGTAGATAAGAGAATAAATATTTTTACTATTATATTCTTCATAAATTGTATATTATTGGAACAATATATCAGGTTATTTTTATTGAAGCAAGTAAACATTTACTTTTCATAGTAAGATATTATAAAGAATATCATTAGGAATGATTTTTATGATCAATTTAAATTAATCTATATTTCTTATTTGTTAATTCAATTTTGCATAAAAATATTTTTATAATTATAGTATTATTTAACTATTAATGTGCTGAAAGTGGGTTATAAATATATCAAAAGAGTTCTAAATGATGTTTACCGGGGCATGAAAAATCATATTAATATAGAAAATCCAGTTGCAAAATGTGAAAATTCACAAAGAAAACCCCTCAATGTCGTAATAATTCAAAATTGGCTCCAATTAATGGGATAAATCCTAAAATATTGATTTCTATAATTTCCAATACTGGAAAATATTGAAAAAGTTTGACTTACCCCGATTTCATTAATTTAGAACATTATTTATGACTTTTATTTTTATTATATTTCAAAATATATAAAAATGGCTTAAATTTTTAATATTTTTATTATTTAATCATGGTTTAATTCTAATCTTTGATTAATGTCCATCATTGAAAATTTATTGAAATTCGATTTATCCTTCCCATAACTAATGCATTCTAAATTACAGATATTATCATTACAAATTCTTATAAAATTTATTATATTTTATAGTTTTGTTGTCTAGAAAAGAGTTGAAAAAGTTAATATATTCATTAAATTTCATATTATAAATTTGTTATATGTAAGGAAGAGTGAATATCCCTTTTAGGTTTCAATATATTATTTTTTAATCAGATTTTCCTAAATTCTGAAATAAAAAGTTGCTTTAAAAATTAATAATAATCGAATAAATATCAATACATATTCTTTAAATAATGTATTATTAAAATTGCAAAAATGTAGTAATCATTTTTTTCAGTTTAGTAATATAATTATTTTTAATGAGATTTAAAACTTGAAGATCTTCATTTTGATTTTCCTATTGATGCAAGCTATTATCATTAATTTTAATTAAAAATTGTTGATGACTTAAAACGGTTTTCATGATATTGTTTACTATTAAAATATAAAACTATATGTTAAGGCTTTATAAAAATTAGTAAAAAAAATTTTTAATTTTTTTTCTTTAAATTTTGTGCCTTTTTTATGAAATTTTGAAGTTATATGAAATTATATATTTTATTTATTTATCACTGAGAATTTAAAATAATTTTTGAAATGATTATAACAAAACCCACTGATTTTGAAAAAAATATAATAAATATTTTATAATTTAAATATATATATATATTAAGTGCATAAATACATAATATTTATAATTTAAATATATACAATGTTATATACCTTTTGAAAGAATGATAATTTTTAAGTTATTTTTTAACAAATCCAAAAAGATATTCAATAATGTTAATATATGAAGAATAAGGAGGATAATATAAACATCTAATTTTATTAAAAATAAAAATTATTTAATTTATTCTGTTTTATGAAAAGATACATTATCAGAATAAAATACTATATTTTCTAAACAAATTAATTAATTTTATTTTAAACTTTTTAGAGTATCTTATTAAAATTATAAATAACTATGCTAATTAAAAGCAACTTCTTAAAAACGCGCTGATATTACTTTATTGTTAGAAATTGCTACACATACAGATAGATTTTTTGAAGTTATAATTTTTTATCTAAAAATCTATTATCCTCTAAAAGTATATCCCTTACTTTGTAACTCTTTGGTTCCTATACCAAATTCATCTATATATATATTATATTATAATTATTTTCCATTAGAGAAATCAGCTAATATATGACATTTTCTTATATTTTTATTACTAGTAGTGTTACAATTTTTATGCTAAAAAATAATTTTTTTTTAGTTACATATAAAATGTTTTTATATTTCTGCATCAATAGGCATCATAATTACATGATAAAAAATAAATTAATATATTATTTTATAAAATTCTGCTTTTTTTTTATTTAATAATTGTTAAAAAAAGTAATAATTTTAAGCTAACAAGTTTTTATAATATTATTCGTTAAATATATGTTTATTATATATATAGTTTTAATATATTTATATAATAAATTAATTAGAAAAATTGATTATGAAAATATAGGAAAAAATATATAAACGAAAAAAGATTTTATTACTTTATTTGGAGAAATTGGTAATATTAAAATTTTTTAGAAATGTTATATTATATGTACCTCCATAACAATTTATAAATTATAAATTTCTTCGTGAAATATTAAGAGGAGATAAAAAAGTTTATAATTATTATATAAAATATATTTATATATATAAATTAATTTATTGTTTATATAACTATTTTTAAGTGCCTAGATATGAAGAATTTCTTGAAATAAATATTGGGAAAATCTTATAAAAAATCAAAGTTTTTATAATATATTCCATTTGATTTAGAGGTGGGGACTTTAAATAAAGTTTGGATATGGAATGTAATTTTTAGTCAGAATCATGTAAAAGGTAAATTATTTATTTATATTTAAAATAAAGGGTTGCAATGAATTTTTCGGAATAATAATAATTTTTTTTAATATTTTCTATCAAAATTATAATTTGAATCAATTATTATTAATAGAAATTAAGCCAACTGAAAACTAATTTACTTCCTTCAAAGTGAAGGGATTATATGTATCAAATGTCCCACTCACTTAAAAAATGTGCTGGGACATTAGGATTTTAGATATGAATTAGCTCATTATTAAATTAGTAAAAGATGGATAAAAACAAATAAAATCTCCCAATTTAATTGGATGCAATACCTGTGGATACACAGATGAACTTTACTTCAATTAAATTGGAGATGATGAAAAAATGAGTTGGAACGATCTATATGTTTGAATTTACGAAACTCATTTTAAGGAATTAGTCCTACCAAAAATAACATATGCCTAATTTATTCCTTAATTAATTTGCTGTGTCCTATTTATTATAACCCGAATAAGTAATAAAAGATAAATACTCTCGTTGCATTTAGGAAACATGTTATTTCAAGAAGCTCGTATTATTTCTTCCTTAAAAAATATAATAAAAAATTACATGAAAGCAAAATTTCTTCAAATGTTTACAATATTTCCATTAGAAAGGAAGAGAACTAATTATCCATAGAATTGATCTTTGCAGTAAGCTTCTTAAATCGTTTTTAAATTTTTTCTTCTTTAGATTATGTTGACTACAAGTGTTTAAAAAATTTAAAGTTGGAATCTTTAAGATTCATGATTTCTTTTTTCAATTCTCCAACCTTCTCTTTTTTATCAAACATTTGGTTTTTTTAGCTACCCATATTCTTTAAATCCTCTATAATTTATATTTAAGCAAGTTTGATTAAAATTAGTTTTTCTTCTAATTCCATTATTTGATTTGTTTCTTTCTATTATAATATATATATAGTTTTGAATAATTAATATTAATATATATATATATTTACAAATATTGTGATTTTTATTTTTTTGATATCAGAACTATTTATATGTTTAAAAGGGAAAATATTACCTCTGCTGAGTTTTAAATAAGGTTTATATGGGATATTTCACATGTTTTATGAAGTAATAAACACTATAGTACATTGTTTAATATTTGTCCAATAATGTCCAATGAACAGTAAAATTATGTCCAATATTGTCCAATGGATTTTCACATAGATTATAAAAGAATATTACGAGAGCTTTTATAAATTTAAAGAAAGTGACTAATATTGTCCATATTGGTCCAGTATTGTCCAATGGACTTAAAATAGACAATAACGAAGGAAAACATATTTTTATACTAAATCTGGTGGTATAATGTGATTATTCACTAATTAAAACCCTATGGCGCTGTCGGAATTTTTTAAATTAAATATTTATAAATTTTAAAATTTCTTTTTTATACTATAACTATATATAAGATGAACAATAATACTTTAATTTATATTAAATATAAATCTAATTAATTCAAGTTGGTATTATATTATTAAATTAAGGATTGATTCTGATCATTTGATCTTAGTGATTCTATATAATTAATTTAGTGATTTTATAACTATAAGGTTAGTATTTAAGGAGAAATCAATTAAATTTAAATATTCCATTATAATGTTTTCTTTATATAAAAATAAGAAAAAAAAATATACTTGTTCATATAATATGAATCATATAGATAAATTTATTTAATAACAAATTTTACTAAATCAATAATAATAATTATACTTTACCTGCACACTTTTTTCAAAATCAGTGGGTTGTGTTATATATAGATATGATTTAATGTATTATATGAGAGGGTTTATCATTTAATTAAAAATGAAATAATTGAATCATATATTAAAAATAACTAATATTCTTATAAATTTTGATAATATATATTTGTATATATATATATTATATATAATATGATTTTATTAATTTACTTAATTTATTTTTAGAAGCTGCTAAAAAATAAAAAACAAACAAATAAATAAATTGAAATATAAACTAATAAAAATTGTTCCATATAATCTATAAAACCAAATGTCATCATAAAACTAAGAAGATAGTTAAAATATAGCTAGTCAAACTATCTCTAATTAAACTATAGTTAGTTAATCGCCTAGTAATTAAGATGAAGAATATTCTACAGATAATATAGAATTGGGTGGGTACATATTTTTTATATTTTTATATTTATAATAATAAAACTTTAAAATACTTTATAAGATCATCTAAGTATTGAAATTTAATAGTATTTTATATCTCTAAAATATATTATCATTGTTTATTTATAAAAGAATAAATAGGGAGATTTTAAATTATACCTATTTTTTCTTTTCTTTTTTGTTTTTATTCCCCATTCTATATTTTACATTTTCAATTAATTACTTTGTAAAAATTTGTAAATCTAAATAGAATTATTAATATTACTATTAGGTAATCAGGAGTTGCCTATAAAATATCAAATAAAATTCAGAAAGTAATTTAGGTATTAAAGAATAAGAGCATCTAAGTATTGGCATGTAATAGTATTTTATAACTCTAAAATATATTATCATCATTTATAAAAGAACAAATAGGGAGATAATAAATTATATTATCTATTTTTTGATTTATTTATTGTTTTTTTTCCCTAATCTATATTTTACATTTTCAATTATTTACTTTGTAAATCTAAATAGAATTATTAATATTACTATTAGATAGTCAGCAGCTGCCTATCTAATAGTAATATTAATAATTCTATTTAGATTTACAAAGTAAATAATTAATCAAAAATTAACAAATAATCCAGATTCAAAACAAACAAGTAGTACGAATTATGGTTCAAATATCAGCTAAATAGAGCTTAAAATCAATAAAATTCTATCAGAGGGAGTAAATAAACTTTCATATGATAATTATGAAAATATTATTTCATAAATGAAAAAAATGATTATGGATAAAAAATAATTTGTTTAAAATAATATTGAAAGTAATTAATTAAAAAATGTATGTATTTATTATTTATTTCAAAATTTTTATGATTAAAAGAGTTTGATATTAATGATGCCAATTAAGAAGAAAATTAAGAATGGTTAATGGATATAAAGGGAATCGAATCATAATTAAAAATAAAAAATACTTATAAACTTTAAAACTGATTGGTGAAGGAGCTTAAGGAAAAGTCAAAGAAATATTTGATTCCTAAACTTGCTAATTCTATGCTCTAAAAATATATTAAAAAAAAAATATTTTATGGAAGAAGTGTTAAAAATCCTTTAAATACTTATATTACCAGAGTTGAATGAACATGTGGCCTAAATAGTGGGAATTTCATTCAAATTATAATAGATTATTTTTGAAAAAGGGGAAATTAATTTATCTTAATATAGATCTATGCAAAATAAAATTAATTAATAGGAGAAATTGCCAGATGAATAAATATTTTAAATTTTAAAATCACTTGCAGATACAATCTATAAATTTACCAAAAATGAAGTTTATATTACTGATTTAAAGCCCGATAATATAATTCTTGTTGAATAGGAAATAAATAACGTAGATATTAAGAACTTTTATATGCAATATGTGTACAAATTCGTTGATATTGATTCTTTTGTTAAATATTAATAAAATTGTACAATTAATACTTATACAGAATAATATAGCAATATGAAGCTATTAAACTAGATGAACTTTAAAAATATATCTAGGGAAAATTTTGAAAAATTATAAGTATATTCTATAGGAAAGTTAATGCTACATTTTATTATTACAAAAGAAAAAGTTAAGTCAGAAGACTTAAATAATAATAATTTCAAGGAGTACATTTAAAATAAAGAGTTTTGTCAACTTTTAGAGGATATGACCAATCCTGATACAAAATTAACAATGGAATAACTAGTATATAGGCTACAAAAAATGTAAATACTATTTTAAATATACTAGTTATATTATTTTAAAAATAATTTAATTTTATTCATTAAATAAATTAATTAATTTTTAAATTAAAAGGAAACATTTTTAAGGAAAAAATATATTTTAATTTATTGACTAAAAATAGATTATTCTATAATATACGCAAGATAAATTACAAAGCAACCTAGAATAACTGGAGAAAAAAATTTAAGAAAAATCACTAAACGTATTAAAAAAATTAGAAAAATCTTATTCTTAAAATAGAGCTCTTTCAAAATATTTGTTATTGGTATAGAAATAAATAGTCAAAAGAATAGAAAATAATGAAAACGATAAAGCAGAGGATTATATTGAAAGATTTATAGCAGAATATAATTTCATAAAAACTTAATTAGTAGTAAATTAGTTAGATGGAAAAAGGTAAAAAATCTAAAAATATTATAAATATTAATGAATGTATTTAATACAAAATTTTTAGTATTTATTATTAATTAATAAATTTATTAATTATCTAAAATTACATATTTGTAAATTTTATTATATCTATTTTAAAATTAGGTTTGATTAAAATAGTTTGGAATAGGCTATATACACTTTAAAAAAAATAGGGAATATAATATTGTAAAATAATAGTGAAGATGAAAATAAAATCTGGACTGATTTAAATAACTTTCATTCTTATAATTTATTGTTATCTTAATTGAATTTCTATTAGGGAAATATAGATGATTCCAAAAAGTAAATAGAAGAACATATTAAGTATGTAACATAAACCAAGAACAGTGAATTAGAACAAATTGAATCGTAGTTATTTTGGTGTGAAATGTTGATAAAATAAGAACCATAAAATGTATTATTAAAATTAATTAAAAAAATTTTATAAAATTATTATATTTTATTTAGGTTCATGCTAAATTACAGTGGTGCTCAAGTTAACTGGAAGAAGTAAAAAAAAATAATTAAAGTAGTGAAGATGACATTTAAAAGTAAATTTTACTTATCGAAATTATGATATCAAAAGTATAAATTTTCTAGAGTTTATATAATAGCACTTTTTCATATTTATAATAATTAAATAAAGCTAAATAGGAACTGCTTAATTAATCAGTAAGAATATAAAAAAATTTAAGACAACTATTAATAAGAAATGGAAAAGATACAAACACTTAAAAGAAAAGATTAGTTTTATAAAAATATATCTGAGCTAGAGAGTCAATTGTATTTTAATATGGCTGAAGTCTTAAGATAAACAAAGATTTAGGCATAATTTGAAAAATATTTCTTCATGGGATTTTGGTGTTAATAATAATATTATAAAAATTTGATCATTTTTAAGTTATGTTAACTAAAATAGATATAATGAAGCTATACAATGTTAAATATGAATTTAAAAAGCGATCGAATATGGATACGTTTTTAAAAATTAATTTGACAAAAAATCAATAAAAGATTTTCATCCTTTTGAATATAATACAATGTTATATATTTTATCATAAGCATTAAAATCTGTGGGTATATGGTTTGATTACCAAATAAATGGCTAAAAAAGTAATAAAAATATTTATAAATTAATTTCTATTTTATAAAAATAATTTTATTTTAAGGGGAAGGTTCTATTAATTTCTAAAATCAAGTTTTGGAGTTTAAAAAAAAACATAATAAATCTCAAGACACAGAAATCTGTGCAGTTTATTTTGAATATATTACAACTCGTTCTGCTGCCGATTAAATCGATATAGAAACTAAAAACCATTTGGATGATTTCATTTAATATAGTAAAAATATTAATAATAAAAAGTATTAAATATCATCATAAGCTCTACTAGCTGAATATTAACTATCTTAATGTAATTATTAAGAATCAATTAATATTGCTTCATAGTTATTAGAAGAAATAAAGGATGAAGTTTCTTAATATATTATGTTAGATAAATTTTTACTTCATTTAATTATCCATAATGCAGTTTTGATATTGTATTAAAATGAAAAAGATCATAATAAGGTTTAAGAAAAAGATAAACTAGTCGAAAATTCTGCATAATAGATTTAAAATATTTACACTATGATAGGTCTACCTCCGTAAGTTTCTTAAAATAATATTTTGTTCCATTTTTAAAAGGATTAAGTATTCATATAAATGGACAATAATACTAAGATTAAAAAGAGCATTTTATATCTTTATATAAATCAATTTAAAAAAGTTTTGGAAATGCAATATTGAATTTTAGTAAATTTATTCTAATCAGATTCTGCAAATCTGATATAAAATGCTTATAATATTTTGAAGATATTTTAAAGGTTTTTTAAATTCTGATTTAGAAATAGTAATTCAAAATGCAAAGAAAAGGTTGAATAAAGTGAATTGAATGTGATTTAAATAAATAATAAAAAAAATAAATAATGAAAATAATGTTATACTAATTAAATATTTTATGTTTTATGTTCCATTATTTTACTTTATATCTTTATAATTACAGTTATATTAATCTTTCTTATTATTTAATATATATATAGCTTTCTTTAAAATTTGATTTTAAATATTTTTATATAAATCAACTTTTTTTTAATATTACTAAATAGTCATTAATTTTTCAAGTTTTAATTACAAACCATTTTATGATTATTTTTGATAAATATGTGATCTATTTAAGACACTCAATGATATACGACTAATTTATATATAAAGGAAGTAAGGAAGATAGAATTAAGTATTAAATAAAATTTAGATGGTTATTATATATTTTTTTATTTAGTTTAACATGTTATTATCTTTTTTAAGTCTATTGTGCAATACTGACGAAATTGACAAGATTGGATATTATCTTTAAATAGTTTAAAGCCATCATAAAACATATTTATACTTATATTCTTAATGTGTGTCCTAATGAGGAATATTTAAGCATTTTTGATCCAATTTATTAATATAAATAATTTTACTAAAAAAAATAAAATCAAAAAAGTAAATGGAATCCATAATTAAATTTTTATAATTAATATTTATTACATCCTTCCAAATTGGCGTATAATATTATGAAGATATTTAAAACGGTAATTTAATTTTACATAACGTTCTTTCCATTATTGCTAAAGTACAAACAATATTATGATATTTAATTCTATTACTTATAAATTTGTATTATAATTATTTACATAATATATTAAATAATAACTGTTTTATTTTAGAATTTATAATAAAATTATATATTTATAAAATATTCACATATAATATATTCATATTTGCTTATAAATTTTGCTCATCTGATATAATAGGAAAGTAGGATTATAGAGCAAAAGTAAAGAACTAACCAAAATTAAAAATTTTCGATTTTTCAAATAATCATCTCTGTATATCCCATTTTACACCTCTCTCGAATTTACCTTACATCGTAACCCGTTTTTTGTCCAAAAATCTCAACAACTTTTTCGACCGATCAAATTTTGAAAAACCATTTTTAAATTAAAAAATTAAATATTAAAAAATATTTTTATATAAAAATAAATTTATATAGAATATTAAAAATAATTTAATGCATTTTTTTGCTAAAAATTTTTCTCTTTTAGTTTTAATTAAATTTTAATATATTATTAATTTCACGCGATTTCACGTGATTTCACGTGATTTCACGCGATTTCACGCGATTTCACGATATGAGGGTAATTAATGACAAATTAGGGTAAATTAGGGCAAATTAATTAATTAAATCAAAATAAAACAACAAATTAATTAAAACAAAATAAAACAACAAATTAATTAAAACAAAATAAAACAACAAATTAATTAAAACAAAATAAAACAACAAATAAATTAAAAAACAAAATAAAAATAATTATGTTTTAAATATAAAACTATATATTAAATATATACCTATATCAAAGTTACAAAAAAAACTTTGTAATTAATTTATTTCAAATTTGGAGCTATTTTCTTAATAATTTAAAATTGTGTGCAATTGTTTAATTTTGTTATTAATTGTTGAGAAATCAATCTAATTTTTTAAATTATTACATAGTATTGGATTTAATGTATTATATAAAAGGGTTTTAACGTAATTAATATCTAAATATTCGAATCAATTGTTAACAAATAGTCTCAAATGTTTAAAACTATTAGACTACCTTGAAAAATCAATACAATTTATTAATTATATATATATAACATAATTTGAAAATTTTTTTATTGATTTTGCTCTATATAAAAATAAAATTAAATAATATAAAAATATATTGTAAATATTTCAACTAGTATTTTTGTAAAAATTATTTTCTTTTGGGTGAAGAAGAAGAAGATAAAAAAAAGAAAAAAAAAAAAAAAAAAAGAATAAGAAGAAGATAAAAAAAAAAGAAAAAAAAAAAAAAAAAAAGAAGAAGATAAAAAAAAAGAAAAAGAAAAAAATGAAAAAAAAAAAAAGAAAAGAAGAAGAAGAAGATAAAAAATCAATATAAAAGAACTATTAATAAATATTTTAAAAAAAATGTAAAAAGCTTAAAAATGTTAATGTAAAAAAGATGCTTTATACAAATTAAAAAATAAAGATGCTTTGTTGAAGTAGTATATTGAATAGTTCGTTATTGAACGAACATTTGCAAGTGAATCTAATTGTTCACTTTGTAAAAAAATTGTTCAAGACGGTGATTATATCACTGATAATGGTTTTGAATTTCATTAATAATGTTTTTTGAAATTCATGATTTTCAAACTCTAATAAAATAGTGTTTGTTAATAGAAATAATGAATTTGATTAATTATAAATTCTTTTAGACATAAGTCTTATTTTTCAATAATGATTATTTTTCCGTTTTTTTTTTTATAATTGTTAAATAACAAAAATTGATTAGTTTTTTTCAATAAAAATACATAATAAATTAAGTATAAAAAAATAAATAATCTTTCTAATAAATAATGTTTTAAAATAAACTTGTTGAATTTTTGATAAACAATAATAATCTAATAATGATAATTAATTTGTTAAATACTTTAAAGAAAATTGTTTTGAAAATATTGCAGAAACATTATAAATAAATGAAATTGATGAAGAAAAATAATATTTTATTGTTACATAAACTTATTTATTAGCTTTAAAAAATAAAAATTAGATTTCTATTGAAGAATTAAATTAAAAATTCGTTGAAAAAGAATCGTAATAAAAAAATGATAATTTAACCAAAGAAGAAAAACTCAAATAGAATAATCAAACTAGATAAAAAATTTAATTAATTTAGTGTGTTGAAAAACTAGAAGATTATTTTCTTAATAAAACAGATTTGCAATTGTATCGTTAAAATTCTAAAGAATTATATATATAAAGAACACATAATGATTACATATAATAATATTGTAATGATTGTATTAATACAGTTGTACAAAAACTCTTGGATGAAGATTTCGATCCATTACATTATTAAAATGAGATTGAAAAATTTGAATAATTATTTGAAAAAATTAAATTGAATTGAATTGAGAATAATTATATTTATTTATAAACAAATTGATGTGATGAAATATCATTGACTCAATCAAAACAAATTCTTATAATAATACATAAAAAATCATTTAATAGATATTTTTTAATGTAAAACGATAAAATTCCTTGTTTAAATGTTTTTTTAAAATGATAAATATGATAATGATTTTTAATATGTCAAATAAAATTCTATGTATCAAAACGAAAATAATATAAATTGTTGAAGTGATTTTTTTATATGGATAAATTAATTAATATAATCAGAATTCTTTCATTATATGTAATATAGTCAAGAAATTTATAGATAAAGAAGAAAAAAATAATCAGTATTAGAAAATCATAGATTATCTATTCGAAGAAATGAATTTATAAAAATAACTCAAAAATGGATGTTAATAAAAACTGATAATACAAAACATCTGAATAATTAATAAAATAAGATACATAATTTATTATAAAACGATTTAGAGAATTATTTGATATATAATGAATACGAAAAACATATATATTATTTTAAAGAGTTGTATGAATAAATTAATCTTTAAAAATTACTAAAAAGATAAACTTATTAAATAAATTGAAAAAAAACTAATTCTTTGAATTATATTTATATATTTGATAATTCATAATAACATATTTTTTTTAAAAAAGATTTTTATATCGAACTCTGATTAATGAATATATTATAATTAGATATATAAAAGTGTTTTTTGTATATCAATTTAAAAATATATTATATAAAATGTTTAATATTATTTTAATAAGAATAAATTATTAAAATAATATTTATTGTAAGTTGTATAAGATTTTTTTCCACTTTTTTTATTAAAAAATATATTATATAAAATGTTTAATATTATTTTAATAAGAATAAATTATTAAAATAATATTTATTGTAAGTTGTATAAGATTTTTTTCCACTTTTTTTATTAAAAAAATTGTATGTTTATTTTTTTGAATAGCACAAATAAATAATAATTAAATTAAAAGTAAAACTCTCAAAAAAACCCTCCCCCCAAAAAAAACAAAAAAACCCTCCCTCCCTCCCTCTCAATGATCGCCACTATTTAAAACATCATTAAAAAAATTTCTGATATTAAATATCTAAATTAAAAATAATAATAAATATCAATAAATTTGATTTATCAAATTTAAATGATATTAATCGGAGATATCATATTATAATTAGATTGTGATCCATCAAAGCCAACAAATGAAAAACTATCGGTTTAGCATAGTTTTTTAATTTTTAATTTGGAAGATTTGGTGTAGTTAATTTTCGAAATGACAAAAAGAAAAATGATTACCGATACGATCTAAAAACGATTTATATTTTTAGCGGAAACAATAAAAAAAAATAAATTATGTATATAAGATATATAATAATATATAGAAGATAATAAAGATTATATAAGTGATTATGAATATGAACATGTATATATGTTATATAATCATTGTTAATAATTTATAAATTATGAATTATATTATAAAAAAGTAAATAATATTATAATTAAATTTTATTAAATCATTTTATATAAACATGTATAACTAATTATATATAAAAAATTATAAAAAAAATTATAAAAAATAATTCATATATACCATTTACAAATGGTGAAATTTCAGATATAGAATATTTTATTGATATTTTTAAAAATGTATAAAAAATATAATTTTATTAATATTATAAATGAGTAAAGTCTGATATATAAATTATGATATTATTTCGAAAGAAATATTTATCACCTCACCAGGCTCACGCCTTACCTCCTCCCTCCCATCATAAACATTTTCCACTTTTTTTTTATTTATTTAAAAATGTATATTCTTTTTTTAAATAAATTAAATTATCAAAAGATATATTAAATTTAAAAACTTTAAAAAGAAAAAGAAAAGAAAACTCCTAAAAACTCCTGAAAATGTAAGCTTAAAAATAATTCTTCGAAATTTTAAAATAAAAATTTTAAAGTATGAATTTAAAAATTTAAATTTTTTAACTTTTAATTGAAGTGGTCAGTGGATTATATTCTTAATATGAATATAATGTTTAATTTTTGCTGGATCGGCAATAATAAAATTAAAAAAATTATGAATAATATATTAAAATGTTTGGCGAAGTATTTGAAGATTCGTGCAAATAATTATATATTATAACTAAACATAATTGCTTATCACGTAAAATATGTTTATAAATAGTATAAAATTGTAATTAAAAATATATAATTATAATAAATTAAAAATTCGAGATTCTGAATCTCTTTTAAAAATAGCTCAAGAAAAAATGAACGATCAATAATTTGCAGCTTTCAGCGCAATTAACGATCATATTGAAGAGCATCTTGTTAATCAAGATTTTATACAATACTCGAAAGAGTATTTTGAAGATACAATAAAAATTTAATATGTAAAATAATATTAATTATAATTTATTACTAAATATCTTATGAAATAAAATATTAAAGCACATTTGCCTGTGAATTATGAGAAATCATTATTCCACAAAGCACTTAATGTGTTTATCAATTAATGATTTTATTTTTTAGATATGGAAATATTTTTAAAATAAAATCACTGATTTGTTTAGACTAACGTCTTATTTTTACTTAAATATTTTAATTCCCATTTCTTTTTTTTAAATATTTAATCAGTCAAAGTTTTAAATGAACTCTTTATTACAGAATTCAAATAAAATTGTTTTTGAAAATATTATATAAACTTTTTTATTAGCTTTGAAAAATAATCAAAAAAAGAAATTAAATAGAATTGATCGAAAGATTAAAAAAAAAATAAACTTACAATTCTATTACTTATAAATTCTTAAATAGAAAGATTAATATGATCTTTCCAGTTTTTATTTATTTCTTTTAAAAAATGTATATTTAAAAGAAATGACATATGATAAATTAGTTGAATGATTTAAAGAAGAAAATTAAAAAAGAAATTAAAAAGAAATAAAGAAGAAAAATTAAAAAAATTAAAAAGAAAAAATGTTAAACAAAACCGTAATATAATGCATTAAATAAATAATTTCCAATGAATATTTTTTAGATATTTGTATAACGGATGAGTTATAATTGTCTGAATAACAAACATTGGCGATAGACGGAATACATATGTTATCCACAATATATACTCCATTTCTTGAAAGAGAATCTTTATTATCGATTTTGGAAAGAGCTAATAATCCATAGCCAGTTTAATAATTGGTATATAGAAGAAATAAGAAGCAATAAAATAATTTTGAGCAATAAGTATTTTAAATTTTATAAATATATTAAGATAATGCTCTTACAATTAATATAATAAAAAAATAGAATCAATGACTTATTTATTTTTAAATAGATATACGTAAAGAAATTTGAAAATTAATTTTTAAAATTATAAACTTATTTTTGATATGAGAGAAGATTTAAAAAATCTTTTAAATCATATCGAATAATAATTTGATAATTTAATTGAATAATATGTATAAATAGATTTATAAAATATGTAAAATATATAAAATCATAAAAATAAAATAATAAATACATATATATAATAAAAAGAATATCAAATTAATAAACTTTTATAAAAATATTCTAATAATAATGATTTTATAATTAACGATAATTTTGATGATTATTCGAATTTTATTAAATAAATTACTGAAGAATTTGTAAATATATGATTTAATAAATAATTTCATTATTACCATTTTAATTATCTGCTTACGCAGTATCTTTTTATAATAAACGATTTCCACTTTTTTTTATTTATTTAAAAATTGTATATTAAAAAGAAATAACATATAATTATTTAAATAAATAATTTAAATAAGAAAATTTTAATAAACAAGCAAAAAAAACTTCCAAAAACTCTCTAAAAATGTAATAAGCTGATAACCAATAATAAAGTCTTTTTAATGATTTTTACAACGCCATAACAAAAATTTAAAAAAAAACTCTCAATCCAAAGAGAAATAAAAAATTTGAAAGATAGAAAGTCTTTTTCTATTCTTTCGTTTTAATTATTTAGAATTTATTCGAATAGTTTGTGGAAATTGAACCACAAACAAAATAATAATTAAATAAACAAAAATATTAATTGTGGCATTAAAAGAATTGATCACATTTATGCTTTAAATTTGGTTGAGATTCGGATTGAATAAAACTATTTTCAAAAAGTTTATAATAATTATCGAATCATTCCACGAAAGTATTGTTTTATATAATGATTATGATTATGAAGACATTGAAAAAACAGTTTGTAATAAATAATTTCGTACTGAAAAAATGAAATAAGATTTTATTAATATCACTTTAAAATAATTTCAGTACGAAAAATTTGAAAAACAAACATACATATAATAAAATATAGATGACGATTAGCGTTATTGCTAAAATAATTTGTATAAAATGTATGTGGAAACATATAGAATCAATTATTTATATAATATTCTTGAAAAAATGGATGAAAATTAAATTATTGATCATACTAATGATGATATAAATAAAATTATATAAGATTTGTATGAATTCAAATAATTGAAAGTATAATTCGAATGATTTTTATGTTTGTATTTTACAAAATAAAAAAAATAATCTTTGGCAAAAGCCATACAAGATTTTTTATTTATAATCTGATTTTCCAATTTTTTTTTTCATTTTTAAAAATTGTATATTAAAAAAATAATACAAAATATGTAAAATAAATAATTTAAATAAAGACATTTCTAAAAAATAAAAATAAAAAAATAAAAATAAAAACTTAAAAAACTCTCTAATAAAATGTAACATCCTGATCTTTTTAAAGAATTTAATAATGCTATTGATAATCTAAAATCAAAAAATTAATAACATCAAAGACAAAAAGTCTTTTTATATTCGTTCGTTCTAATTCTCAAATAATTTTTTGATTATTTTATAAATGAACAAATAGACGAATATTTAATAGACAAATACTGGTATGTCGTTGTTGATCAACATAATAAATCAGTTGATCAATTAAAAAAAATCATGAAAGTTATGATTTAAATTTGGATTAAATTTGGTTTAAACAAAACCACTTTTTAAAAATTTATGCTTCTTGTTGAACCATGTTATGAATTTGTATAAATTTATCCAGAATTTCTAAGAATACGTAGATACATAACGTATGAAATGTGTACTGATGGTACACGAAAAATATTTCGTGATTTATGTATAAAATATTTTAATTTTGAAGAATTTGAAAAAAAAACATATAATTTGATTACTGATGAAAATTTTTCAGAATATTTTCAAGATGTTTTATATGAAACATATTTAGAATTTTATAGATATATATACATTTATGATGTTTATAATAGTCATCATAAAATTATAAGATTTGATTATGATAAAACTGAAGATGAATAAAAAATTATATAAGATTTAGATTAATTCAAATCATTGAAAATATAATCTGAATGATTTTTATGATATATTTCTAAAAATAAAATAAAAAAAAAATCTTTAGCAAAAGCTATATAAGATTTTTTTATTAATTTTTATAATGATTTTCCAGTTTTTTTTTTTGAAAATTGTATATTAATATAGATATTACATAATAAGTTAATAACTAATTTAAAAGAAACAAAATTTAATAAACTAAAAAACTATTTTTCGATCTAATCAATCAATCAATCAAAAATGTAATAACAAAACTGTCTTTTCCAACGATATATCAACTGTGTTTAATAATAAAAAACATAAAGTAGAAGAGATAAAAAATAATTTGAGAGATAAAAAGTCTTCTTGTATTCTTTCATTTTAATTTTATAAGACATGTTTGGTCAATATATTATCTCTGATAAATAAAAAAACATTCTTTATAATAAATTCAAAATCATAATAGAAGCATAAAGTTTCTAAATTATATTGTTGAATTTATTTTATATATTCATCTCAAAATCAAATTCAATTAAAAAATCTTTAGAAAAATTTATATTATAACAGAAAAAGCATCTTAGATAATTACTATTGATGAAGATTTTGATGATTTAAGATTCTATGCGAAAACCAGAAATATTGGTGATGACAAATTCTTGAAAATTTTTGATAATTTATGTGAAAAAGAATTTTGTGTTAAACCAGTTGATAAAGATGAATATAATACAAGATCTTATAAATCTGTGATACAATATATATAAGATCGTTTATAACAAGATTTTATATATGTATTTAGACATATATTTGTTACTGATCTTATTGATATATATAATAAGACTAGAAACGTCAATATTATTAATGAAGATATTAAAACAGTTAAATATTTTTTGAATACATTTAAATAATTTTAAATATAAGATAAATGATTTAATCATTTTATATTTTTAAAATAACTTAAAAAAATAATCTTTAGCAAAAGCTTTATATAGATTTTTTTATTTATATAATTTAATTTTCACTTTTTTATTTATTTAAAAATTGTATATCAGTTTTTTTAAATAAATTAACTATTAAATATGATACCAAAGAAAAAAATTAATAAATAAATTAAAAAAAACTAAAAATAATAATAACAACAACAACAACAACAAAAATGTAAAATTATATTTTCAAAAACTATAATATTAAAGTTTAAAACTTATAAAAATAATAATTGAGCATAGAAGAAAAATAATTATTTGAATAACAAAAAATATTTTTATTTTCGTTCATTACAATTCTTAAAGATTTGTTTTTTGAACAAATAAAATATAAAAAAGAAAAGAAAGATAAGAAAGATAAGAAAGACAAAAAAGATTATTTCCAGCAAATGGAAAATTAATAAAAAATAATAAATTTATTAATTTCATAATGGATATTCTAATAAAATTTTAGATGGTGTTTGGAATGAATCAGGAGATTTTTAAATAATATATTTCCATCGCTAAATTGTATTCAGAAAATATATCTTTTGACAGAAATTACGACCAATTTAGATTGTATTTAAATACTTGTGAGTTTGAAGATAAAGATTCGGAAGAATTATTTTATCTGATGACGAAACAAAAATTTAATATCAAATAAGTCTAATTGGATCAATATGATAATAATAATATCGAAAGTCTGGAATAGTATTTTTAAGATGTTACACTATCGAATTTTTTGTTTGCATATAGACATAGTATTGTCAAAAATATTTACGACAGTTACCAAACCGGTAAAAATATAAAACTCTTGCCAGATGATTTAAAAAATATTGATAAAAAAATAGAATAATTCTATTTTTCTTTATGATTTAACTGATTTGGTGTGAGTAATATAATTAAAAAAAAATAAAAAACATTTTTTTTTTAGCAAAAGCTTTATACATTTTTTTATTTTTCCAGTTTTTTGTTTAAAAATTGTATGTTCTTTTTTTAATAAATTAAGTTATTAAATATAATATTAAAAATTAAAGTATTCAAACAATTAAAAAAATAAATAAGTAAACAAAAAAATAAAAATGTAAAACAAAGTCATAAAATATATTAATTTGATTTTCTAAGATGTGAAAAAAGCACAAACAGAAGAGTCCGGACATTATAAATTTTCGGAAACTCATATGTTGGCTATTTCGGGCATTTAAAAAGTTGCCAGATATTTCATCGGTGAGTCAGCCATCGAAAAAGTTTAATATATAATTAAACGATTCGACACTCCCGAAGAAATCGAAAAAGAAAAAGACGACAATTCTTAAGATGATATCGAGTATTTAGCATCGCTAATTTATAGATTATACTCAATGTAGTGTCTCACTAAAAAAAGTGTAGAATAAATCTATAGAGTGGCAAAATCAAAAGCCGGAAATAGAAAAAATGATCAACAAATAATTAATATTTGTTTGAACAACGATTTTCCATAATCTATCTAACAATCGATTGATGATGTTATCGAGTATCTCGAAAAATTTAGAATGAATGGAAATATATTCATATATGAAAATGAATTCCAAAAATTCAATAGAGAAATTTTTAATTTACATATTAATGAATTAGTAATTTATTAAGTAAATAGAATTGTTAATAAATATAAATAAAATAAAAATTATATATTTGATAAAGAAAGATAATTCTAATTACTAGATAATTGTATAAAAAATTTACTAATGAATAATGATTCTTCGAATCTTATCATTCTTTGAAATTTTTTATATTTTCATTATTGCAAAGCAGAAGCTTTATTTTTTTAAATAATGATTTTTTCCATTTTTTTAATAAATTAAAATAAATAAATAAATAAAATTATTAAATATATTAACTTTTAATATTTTAAGACATAAAAAAGTCATTTTTTATTTTCTTTATAAAAACTTATTGATTAAACAACTATTAAATCAATCTAAAAGTGTTAATAATTAGTTCATAATAAAAAATTATTACATATTTTCTTATAAAAAATAAGAAATGTTAATTATTAAATTGATAATATATAATATTTAATAAAATGATTTGATAAATAAATAATTAGATCATTTTACAAAGAATAACATTTAATAAATAATTCTTTTAAATCAATAAAAGAGAGAAACTGATTGAATAAATCAAGAAGAATTATTAATTAAAACATATTAGTATATCTAATAATGAATAATTAAATATATACATATAAGACGAATTTATTGAAATGAAAATAGTTAGGAATTCATTTTTGATCATTTAACAAAGATTGAATATATAATATTTATTTAATAATTTTTTTTGATAAACTATGTAAATTTGATAATATGTAATCTAATAAAATACTTAATTTAATTCATGATAAACTAATTGATTTTTTAAATAAATAATTTATCAAAAAAGCAGATGTTTCGTGTTCAGAAATTCCTGGACCAGTTTTGAAAATCATTATTATTGAATATTATTGAAAAATCTATAAAACATTATTAACTCAATATAAATTCATATATTTGATCAATTAAACCAGACCCGGAATTCCGGGTCTGTATTTGAAAAACATTATCAACTCAATATAAATTCATATATTTGATCAATTAAACCAGACCCGGAATTCCGGGTCTGGATTTGAAAAACATTATCAACTCAATATAAATTCATATATTTGATCAATTAAACCAGACCCGGAATTCCGGGTCTGGATTTGAAAAACATTATCAACTCAATATAAATTCATATATTTGATCAATTAAACCAGACCCGGAATTCCGGGTCTGGATTTGAAAAACATTATCAACTCAATATAAATTCATATATTTGATCAATTAAACCAGACCCGGAATTCCTATTCTGGTTTTGAAAATCATTATTATTAAATATTATTGAAAAATCTATAAACCAGAATAGGAATTCCTATTCTGGTTTTGAAAATCATCATTATTAAATATTATTGAAAAATCTATAAACCAGAATAGGAATTCCTATTCTGGTTTTGAAAATCATTATTATTAAATATTATTGAAAAATCTATAAACCAGACTAGGAATTCCTAGTCTGGTTTTGAAAATCATTATAAAGTCAATAATTGATTTTTTTTATTAAACATATACATATTATCAAATCAATAACAATTATAAAATAAACCGGAAAATCATTTATCATATATTTCTATCAAAAATTGATATATTTTTATTAATATAAAATAATCAAGTTAAAAATCATATATATTTTTTATTAATACTTCAAAATGAATAACACTACCAAATAATCTTTAAAAAAATAGAATCTCCAAATTAAATATGAAGAATAAATCAAAGATTTTGATTAACGATAACTTTATAAAAAGTTTATTGTAAATGAATGTATAAGTTAATAATAATATGATCTCAATATGGAATCACTAAGAAAAACATTTGGATACGAATTAGAAAATTATATTCATTATGAACAGAATTTTGGCTTGATAAGAGTATTTGGAATTATTTTTAAAATATGTCTTCATAAAGACTTTAAAAATTATATAAGTTTTTCAAATGCATTTCATTGTCAATCAATATAAATTCCTGGATGTGAATCTATTGAAAATAGTAAAAATACTTAAGATATATATAATTTTTAAGAAAATAATTCTACAAAAAATATAATCGATTCAATTGAAAAACGTACAATGCTTAATCCATATTTTAAAATAAATAATAAAGAAAATATAATAAATAAATTTCCATAATCAATATAAGATATTTAATAAAAATCAATAAAAATTAAAACATAAAATTAAAATAATTGGAAAAGTATTTATTTTCATACTGAATTCTTACCAGAATTTTTAAACTGGATCAATCCATAATTACATTCTTAATTTAGTTAATATATTAATTATAGTTAAAACATCTTTGGAAAATATTTTTAAGAAAAATTAGAAGAAATTCGTAAAAAAGATAAATAAGAATATGAAGAAAAGATCAAATAATTAGAATTAAAAAATAATGTATTGACTACATAAAATAATGCATTTATAGATGCTTTTTAATAATTTAAAGACTTAATTAATTAATAATCTTAAGAACATAAAGAAATGATGGATAATTGTAAAGAAATGTAAAACAAGATGGATAGATAATCTTAAGATAATAAAGAAATGATGGATAATTGTTAAGAAATGTAAAACAAGATGGATAGATAATCTTAAGAACATAAAGATATACTACTTTCTATAAAATAAGATACATCATTTGTAATAAAACAATTTAATAATTTAAATAGTATAGCTAACGAATATTGTCGTTAAAAAAATAGTTTTTAAAAATAATTAATGGATTCTAATACATTAGATAATAAAAATTATACTTGTATAGTTCTTACAAATTATATTGTAGAATCATATGATTTGAATTCTTTTAAAGTTGATCAAAAAGAATGTTGTAAATTACATTTCTTTTAAAATGATGAATAATATATTTAAAAATAATTGAATAAGATGTATTTATAAAAACCAAATATTTAATTGATCAATCATAAGAAATTTGAAATAAATCAGAATAGAGGTCATTTTTATTCTTCTTTATAAAAACTACTTAAATTGAATAACTATTAATAGAAAATTCTGATAAATCAATCTTATTAAAGTTGTATTAAATCAATTTAAAATGACGAATATCAAAAAGTGTTGATGATAACATTTAATAAGTTTAATAATTGATTTCTAATAAAAATTATTGTATATCTCTTATAAAAAATTAGAAATATCAATTATTAAATTTCATTGAAATTGATGATATAAATAATATTTAATAAGATGATCTTAAAAATAAATAATTAGATTATTTTAAAAAAAATACTTCTTATAAATTCAAAAAGAATAGTATCTAATAAATAATTCTTTTAAATTAATAAAAAGAGAAACTGATTGAATAAATCAAGAAGAATTGTTAATTAAAACATATTAGTATATCTAATGATGAATAATTAAACATAGATACATATGATATTCTATCAAATAAATTTATTGAAATAAAATAATTAGGAATTCATTTCTGATCATTTATTAAAGATTATTACTCATTAAATATAATATTTATTTAATAAACTATTTTTTTTTGATAAACTATGTAAATTTGATAATATACAATCTAATAAAAAATTATTTATTTATTTTCTGAGAAATTAATATATTAAAAATTCTTGATTTGATTTATGATAAATTATTTTATTTTAAAAATCAATTAGTTTATCAAAAAAGCAGATGTTTCGTGTCCAGAATTCCGGGTCTGGATTTGAAAAACATTATCAACTCAATATAAATTCATATATTTGATCAATTAAACCAGACCCGGAATTCCGGGTCTGGATTTGAAAAACATTATCAACTCAATATAAATTCATATATTTGATCAATTAAACCAGACCAGGAATTCCTGGTCTGTATTTGAAAAACATTATCAACTCAATATAAATTCATATATTTGATCAATTAAACCAGACCCGGAATTCCGGGTCTGGATTTGAAAAACATTATTAATTCAATATAAATTCATATATTTGAAAAACATTATCAACTCAATATAAATTCATATATTTGATCAATTAAACCAGACCCGGAATTCCGGGTCTGGATTTGAAAAACATTATTAATTCAATATAAATTCATATATTTGATCAATTAAACCAGACCCGGAATTCCGGGTCTGGATTTGAAAAACATTATCAACTCAATATAAATTCATATATTTGAAAAACATTATCAACTCAATATAAATTCATATATTTGATCAATTAAACCAGACCCGGAATTCCGGGTCTGGATTTGAAAAACATTATCAACTCAATATAAATTCATATATTTGATCAATTAAACCAGACCCGGAATTCCGGGTCTGGATTTGAAAAACATTATCAACTCAATATAAATTCATATATTTGATCAATTAAAACAGACCAGGAATTCCTGGTCTGTATTTGAAAAACATTATCAACTCAATATAAATTCATATATTTGATCAATTAAAACAGACCAGGAATTCCGGGTCTGTATTTGAAAAACATTATCAACTCAATATAAATTCATATATTTGATCAATTAAAACAGAACCGGAATTCCGGTTCTGTATTTGAAAATCATCATCAATTTAATATAAATTAATAAAAAGAGAAACTGATTGAATAAATTAAGAAGAATTGTTAATTAAAACATATTAGTATATCTAATGATGAATAATTAAACATAGATACATATGATATTCTATCAGATGAAATAGCTAGGAATTCATTTTTGATTATTTATTAAGATATTTAAAATGATTTGATCTAGCGAAATCGATAAAAACATGTATATATTATTTTAAAGAGTTGTACCAAATAAATTAATCTTTAAAAATTATTAAAAAGAACTATTCTTTGAATTATGTTTAATGATTTTTCCAGTTTTTTTAAATAAAAAAATTGTATCTTTATTGATAAATAATTTAATAAAAAAATAATACTAATCCAAATAAAAAAATTCTATCGCATATTCAAAAAAAAATGTAATAATAAATTAATAACTGCTACTAATGCATTTTCACAAAATATACTATCAAAGTATAAAATTTAAAATCTTTTGACAAATAACACGAGAAAAAGAAGATCTTTTTACATTCTTTCATACTTATGGCTAAAGATATGTTTGAATAAAACATAATTCGTAAAAACAGCAATTACAAATAGTACACATATAATCAAATACGAATTCATAACGAAATAGTAGATTTTTTAGATCGTATCATTGATTTAATGTGTTATGTTCAAATAAACATTGGACTTAATAAAAATATTTTTAAAAAAATAGTAATAATTACTTATTTAATGGATAAAAAAATTTATTGAAGATGATTATGATAAAGTAATGTGTTATGTTCGTTCTAGAGAAATCGAAAACGATAAATTTGTAGATTTATTTGATGAAGTATGTTAAAAAATATTTTAAACTAAAAGAACTATTAATAGTTCTTTTATACAATATATTTAAGATCGTTTGTATGAAGAATTTATGTATTCATTCAAACATATATTTGTTGATGATCTTTAAAAAGTATATTAAATGAATGGATGTATTAAAATTAAAAACATAGATCTTTAAACAACAGCATTATGTTTAATATCATTCAATTCATTTGAAATAGATTTTTAATGATTTTTTTGAATAATATATTTGAAATTAAATGATAATAAATAAAAAAATAATATTTAGCAAAAGCTATATAAAATTATTTTCATAATATTTTCCAGTTTTTTTTATTAAAATAAACAAAAATTGATTTTTTTAAATAAGACATAATATTTATACTTTTTTATTTATATTATAAATATTATAAATTAACTGATCTAAATAACAAATAAAATGATGTCATTAGAAGAATAATATTAAATGATGGACATGAAATAACATGCTTATGAAATTCCTGATACATATATCGGTTCAATCATTAGAGATACATGTGAATAATACATTTTTGAAGATAATCAAATAATTAAAAAATAAATTGATTATTGTCAAGGACTTTATAAAATATTTGATGAAGCAATAATGAATTCAAGAGATCATACAATAAGAGATAAAACATGTAATATAATTGAAGTCAATATCAATAAAGAAGATGGTGGTTCAATAGAAATATATAATAATGGTCAAAATGGAATTCATATAGAAAAACATCCTATTCATAAAATATGGATACCAGAAATGCTTTTTGGATCAATGCTTTCAAGTACGAATTATCGATAAACCGGAAAAACTACTGGTGGTAAAAATGGTATTGGAATATCCGTTTGCAACGTATTTTCTAAAAAATTTATTTTAGAAATAAAACATAAAGATAAAAAGTATGAACAAATCTTTGAAAATAATCTTAATATAATCAATGAACCTGTAATAACAAGTTTAACAAAAAATAAGAAAGAAGATGATTATGTAAAAATCAAATTTTGGCCTGATTATTAAAAATTTGGTTATGAAAATAACTTATCAGAAGACATGTATAAATTATTTATTAAGAGAGTATATGATATAGCTGGAACGATGAATTAATAATAAAATGTACAAGTTTCTCTTAATGGACAAAAAATAAAAATCAATTCATTTGATCGATATATAAATCTTTACGATCCCAATTCAAAAGTATTGTATTACAATCTTAATAATAAATGGTCATTAGGAATAATTTATTAATAAAATAAAGGATTTCAATAAGTATCATTTGTTAATGCTATTAATACTCTTGAAGGAGGTACTCATGTAAAATTGATCTTAGATCAATTACATGAAAAGTTATAAGAAAATAAGAAAATGAAAGAAAGATCATTAAAACTTATTCACATCAAAGAACATTTAAATATATTTATTAATTGTACAATTGAAGATCCATCGTTTAGTTCTTAGACTAAGGATGTTCTAACAAATAATTTAGGAAAATAATGGTAATAAAAAAATTAATAATTTGTTCCAACAATTAATGATGAAATAATCAAAGATTTGATTAAATAAGGTTTATTAGATACACTTATAAGTTTACTCGATCATAAACAACAAATGGAAACAGCTAAAAAAACTGATGGTAACAAAGGAACTAATAAAAATTTAAAATTAATACCAAATTTAGAAGATGCAATAAATGCTGGAACAGCAAAATCAAAAGAATGTTCTTTATTTTTAGTTGAAGGACTTTCTGCTAAAGGTTTTGCAATGTTTGGTTTAGATGTTCTTGGAAGAAATAACTATGGTGTATTTCCGCTCAAGGGTAAACCTAAAAATATTAGTCATACAGATAAAAATAAAATGTTCAAAGAACTAGAATAGAATGAAGAACTTACTAATTTGAAAAAAATATTAGGTCTAAAAAATAATACAAATTATAATGATGATAAAAATTTAATTAATTGAGATATGGACGTATAATAATTCTTGCAGATCAAGATCATGATGCTTTTCATATAAAAGCATTATTAATAAATAGTATATACAGATTGTGGCCAGAACTTTATAGAAGACCTGGATTTATAAATACTATGATAACACCAATTATTAATGTTTATAAAAAATCTGATAAAAAACAATCAAATATTTTATAAAGTTTTCATACATTGAACGAATATCATTTATGGAAAAAGAACGAATAATGTGATTATTAAGTGAAATATTATAAAGGACTTGGTACAAGTAATCAAAAAGATGCTATTCGAGCATTCAATGAATTTCAATAAAATTTAGTATAATATTTATGGACAAATGAAAAGAAAAATCTAAATGATACTTTAATAGATATAAATGATTATTCTTATCATTTAGCTTTTGATAAAGATAAAGCAGATCTTCGTAAAGATTGGATCAATAATTTTGATCATGACAATGATTTTGTAAAATATTAAGACAACAATTTTAAAATGATGACCTTCTGTGATTCCATTAATAAAGAATTAATTAATTTTAGTGTATACGATGTTCTTAGAAGTATTCCTTCAATTGATGGTTTCAAGATTTCTTAAAGAAAAATCATGTATGCAGCATTAATAAATAATTGGGAGAATGTAAGATCAATTAAAGTAGAAAGATTTTCTTCATATGTATCAGAAAAAACTGCTTATCATCATGGTGAAACATCTTTACAAGGAGCAATTATTTCAATGGCTTAAAATTTTGTTGGTTCCAACAATATTAATTTATTGAATCCAGATGGTCAATTTGGAACAAGATTATTAGGTGGTGAAGATGCTGGTTCTCCAAGATATGTCGAAACAAGTTTATCATAAATTTCAAAAGCATTATTTAATAAAATAGATTTCAATGTAATAAAATTCAATTATGAAGAAACTTAAAAGATTGAACCTACATTATTACCTTCTGCAATTCCATTAGTTCTTGTAAATGGTCAAAGAGGTATAGGAACTGGTTATAGTACATTCATTCCTTCATATGATCCGAAAATCATTTCTGATACTATGAAAAATATTATTTTAAATAAGAATATAAAATAAGAATTAGTACCTTATTACAATAATTTTATTGGTCAAATTATAAAAAAATAAGATTAATACATTTCTTATGGAAAATATGAAATATCTTAAACAGATAATTCTATAATTATAACTGAATTACCTGTTGGTACATGGACGAACAAATATAAATAATTTTTGAATACTCTATTAATAATAAATCAGCAAGATGAAACTGATGAAAAGAAAATAATAAAAGATTATGATGATCGAAGTACAGTTCATAAAGTTAATATTATTATTTATTTGAAGAAAAAAACTTATATAAATTTTATTAAAGGATCGAAAGAAAAATTAATTAATACATTTAAATTGAGTTCACCAATAAGTACTAGTAATATTACCATAATAACTCAAGATAACAAGATCAAATAATACAAACATGTTTACGATGTATTATTAGATTTTTATTAATATCGATTACCACTTTACGATCTAAGACGTGAATATATCATAGGAAAACTTGATTATGAAATCACAATTCTTAAATATAAAATCTAATTTATAAAAGATATACATGATGATACTATATTGATATATAAAAAATCCAAAAATGATGTAATCAATTAATTGTAATAACATAATTATCCATTAATTGATCAATAATTTGTATTTAGAAAATCATTGGATAATGATAATCGTAATAAAATTGTTAATGAAGAATAAGAAATCAAATAAGATGATCAAGGATCATATAATTATTTAACAAGCATTACAATATTTTAATAAACGAAAGAAGAAATGGAAAAGCTTCAAGAAAAGCTTCAAGAGAAATAATAAGAATATTAAAAATATTTTGAAATGACTGGATCACAAATGTGGATCGAAGATATTGAATAATTTGATGAAAAATATGAAGAATTTCTTAGTCAATAAGATATTGGTGAACCAATCAAGAAGAAGATAGAAAAGAAATCAGATAAGAAATCAGAAAAGAGGATAGAAAAGAAGATGGAATAGAAGAAACTAAAAAAGAATTGATAATGATTAACAAAATAAATATTTATTTGATTGATCATTATGATAAAACATATTCTACGTAATTCATTACATCGTGAATAATCATTTATTTATTTTTTAAAAGATCATCTATCTAAGATCTTATAGCTACTAAAGAATCTCTCTTAGAAATTTTTAATTCTTTCTGTTCGATCAGTAATTGATAAATATCATCACAGAAAATGTTTTTGCAAATTGAAAAATATTATTAAAATAATTTTGATAATTCTTAATTATCATTTCCTAATATCAAATTTGATTATTCTTGGTTATCCAAGTATTCATATATTTTTTCTCTTTGTTTGTCATCACTTATTTTATTATTGATTTCTTTAGATAAGTGTAATAACACTTTTTTGTAAAGATTATCATTCTTGATTTTTGGCAATATCTATATTAATTCAATTATTATGCATTAATCGATTGTATACTATTCATTCAAAGAACATAAAATTAGAGAATTTATATAAATTGTATCGCAATTGATATGTTATAATAATCGAGAATCGATGTTATTTAATTATTGTCTTAATTGATCATCTATTTGATCTACTAATGAATTAACTTGTTTTGAAATATATTATTTTTATATAAATTCAATTGGTTATATGTTTGAGAAAAATGTAAATATTCGTTTGAATATGTAATATGATAAAATTAATGAGAATATTATTATATTTAAAAATAACATTGCTATGAAATTAGTATTCATTATAATATTATTTATGATCTTATTCGTATTATTATTTTAATGTACAAAGAAAGAATAATTTTATGAAATCAAACAAACAGAAAATAATGGAGAATATTCTCATAAGTATACTGTTCAAAAAGGTTTTACTGGAGAACCAGATAATTCATTGTATATTGAAGATCCATAATGTTTGATCAATTAAAAAAAAAGTTATGATAACACTTGTGTTGATAAATCTAATAAAATAATTTTAGGTCATCCATGTAAATATTCTTTTGAATGTTCATAAGGATTATGTATAAATAATAAATGTTAGATGTAACCAGATTATTATTTATGTGATCAAGATAGAGATTGTTCTACATCAAAATGTTTATAAGTTGAAGGAAAAGATTATAAAGTATGTTGTCCTGGTTATTAATAAGATGGAACATGTGATATAAAAAATGAACGAGTTCATGAATATGCTAAATTTTTATCTTCATAAAATCAAATTCCTCCTTTAGATAATAAATAAATTTTTGATCTAAATAATGAACAAGCAAAAAAATAATGTAATGATCAAAATTATAAATATACTATTCCGTATGAATAATGTAAATGTGTTATCAAAGATGGTTCTTGTTAAAAAGATGAATAAGGAAATATTAGATACAATTGTAAAAAATCACATTTATGTATGTTATAAAAAAATTTCTAAGAAGATGGAAATTATTGTTTTACTAATGATGAATGTAAATCAGGTTTGTGTTCAAACCTGAATAATTCTTTTTATAGAGGATCTTCTGGCGTTTGTTGTAATTAAGATAGATATGATTAACATTATTGTCATTATAAATGATTATCTAATTAGAGATATTAAATAAATAATTTCAAATTAGATCATTAAAAATATTATATATGCACGATCATTCAAATAAGATCTTGTTAATTAAAATATATGCACGATCATTCAAATAAGATCTTCTTCTTTTTCTTCTTTATTTTATTATTTGTTTTCTTTACAAACTTTATTGTGTCCTGGCATATAAATTTCAAAACACTTATTACATTTTTTTTTATTTTTCATAGTACATTCTTTATTATGTCCTGGTGTATAATTTTCAAGACAATTAGTACATTTATTTTTCATAGTACATTCTTTATTATGTCCTGGTTTATAATTTTCAAAACACTTATTACATTTTTTTATATTTTTTTTGTTTTTATTATTAAGAATTCATTTCTTGTTTTTCTTCTTGGTTCATTATCAATATTATTCTTTTAATAATTTAATAACATATAAAAAAGATTCAATATGATTCACTCATCACTAAAATCAGAAAAAGCAAGATCTTCATCATCCATTTAATTTTAATACACTTTCTGATTTGTATTAATTTGTTCTTGATGTTGCAATTGCATTAAATATATATACATTGTTCCTAAATTGGTGAATGTATATTCCATACATAATGGATTATTAATTTTACTTGACATTTTTAATGTCACATCACTACATAATCCATTACATTTAGTAAATGTTTCTAAATTTGTTAACATAAATATTCCATGAACAGGTTTATCATTTTTTTAAATGATAACTATTGAAGGATCTTGAGCCATATCTTCCATTGAACCATTAAAAAATGTCATTTCTTTTTTACCTCTATCACCAATCATTTAAAATACCACCTTATCTTTATCAACAGTGATTTCTACTTTATTTTCTACAAATTAAATATTTTTACACATCTATTAAATTTCATTTGTATTTATTGTTATAAAAGTATCGTAATCACAATATTTAAATGCTTTTTTAGGATCATCTATTTGTAAAGTATTCAAAGTGCTTTATTCTATTCTTGATTTTTTACCAATATTAGTTCCAATAAGATTTCCTGTGATGTTATCTAATTATAATTTTAATTTATCACCATTCTTGATATTTTTAAGAACTATATTATATAAATCTGTTAAGTTAACACCTATATCAATATATCCTTTATCAGAACTTACTTTAAATTCATCAAATTCGATTTCATTATTGAATAATAATAATTTGACATAAACTGTATTGATATTATCTAAAGTGTCTATTCTTATTCCTGTGAAAGGTCCTTCTACACACTCTTCTTGTTGTTTATATAATATTTCGATATTGACTCCTTGTAAAACATTTTTAATCATTTCAATAATTACTTTGAAAGGATGAGCGTTATTGAATACTATACTGAAGTTGTTATTACTGTTCATTTGTAAAGAATTGTTTATAAAAATCTAATTAATAGATATATAATATTAAATTATATCAATTTTTGTAAAAATGAACAATAAGAAAGATTTGTCATATGAAGAATTTGTTAAGTAAGAAGAGAAAGAAAAAGAGAAAGAACATAAAAAAGAATAATCTGTTAAACAAAATAGAGATTCAACTAATAGAAAATATGTATTGATTAATCCTTAAATTGTTGGTGATAAGAGTACTAATATAGTATCTTTTTAAGATAATCCTTTGAAAGCAGCTGAAGAAATTTGGTTACAATTATAGAAAATAATTTATTTACATGTATGACATAGTAAGTTTCAATGCAATTATAATAATGTAATCTCTATTATATTCTTCTATTGTAATTTCTCTGACGATAGTTAGTATAGAAAATTCTTATACAATTTCAATAAGAGAATGCAGTATCAATAATTATATAAAATGTACAAATAAATAATCTAGTAGGAAGTAAGAAGTAAGAACTAATAAGTAAGAAGTAAATAAATAACTAAGAACTAAGAACTAATACGTAAGAAATAAAAAGAGAGAGCTAAAAAATAAGAAGTAAGAAGTAAGAACTGACAAGTAAGAAGAAAGAACTAGTAAGTAAGAAGTAAGAAGTAATAAGTAAGAAGTAAGAACTACTAAGTAATAAGTAAATAAATAACTAAGAAGTAAGAACTAATACGTAAGAAATAAAAAGAGAGCTAAAAAATAATAAGTAAGAAGTAAGAAATAACAATTAATAAGTAAGAAGTAGGAATTTATAAGTAAGAAGTAAGAACTAAAAGTAAGACGTAAAAACTAATAGGTAAGAAGTAAGATATAATAAGTAAGAAGCAAGAAATAATACGTAAGAAATAAAAAGAGAGAGCTAAAAAATAATAAGTATGAAGTAAGAACTGACAAGTAAGAAGTAAGAACTAGTAAGTAAAAAGTAATAAGTAATAAGTAAGAAGTATGAACTAATAAGTAAGAAGTAAATAAATAACTAAGAAGTAAGAACTAATACGTAAGAAATAAAAAGAGAGCTACAAAATAATAAGTAAGAAGTAAGAACTGACAAGTAAGGAGTAAGAACTGATAAGTAAGAAGTAAGAACTAGTAAGTAAGAAATAAGAATTAATAAGTAAGAAATAAGAAGTAATAAGTAAGAAGTATGAACTAATAAGTAAAAATTAAGAACAAATAAGTAAGAAGTAAGAACTAATACGTAAGAAATAAAAAGAGAGAGCTAAAAAATAATAAGTAAGAAGTAAGAACTGACAAGTAAGAAGTAAGAACTAGTAAGTAAGAAGTAGGAATTAATAAGTAAGAAGTAAGAACTAATAAGTAAGACGTAAAAACTAATAGGTAAGAAGTAAGATATAATAAGTAAGAAGCAAGAAATAATACGTAAGAAATAAAAGAGAGAGCTAAAAAATAATAATAAGAAGTAAGAGCGGACATAATATCTTTTATATTATTCTATTGTAATATCTTTGGCAATAATTAGAATAATAAACTTAAATGCAATTCCAATTAGAGAATACAGTAACAATAATTAGATGATATGTACAAATAAATAATCAAGTAGGATATAAGAACCAAGAAGTAAGAACTATGAATAAGAAAAAATAACTAAGAGGTAAGAAGTTTGAGTAAGAACTTAGAAGTAAGAAATTTGAGTAAGAACTAAGAGTAAGAAATAAGAAGTAAGAACTAAGTTATAAGTAAGAACTAAAAGAAGTAGGAAGTAATTTAAAAATATAACCCAAAGGGATATATATGGTAATACAAAAATAGTTTTGTTGCCCTGTATTATCTAAAATTTTATTTAAATTATATTATATATATAGTATAATATTAAATTTTTTTCTTTCTTTATTTTATTTTGATTTTAATAACTATCAGTATATATTAGGTTTGATTTTAATTAATAATTAATCATACATTTTATTTGCCCTAATTTGTCATTAATTAACCCTAAATTACCCTTAATTACCCTTAATTTCCCTCATATCGTGAAATCGCGTGAAATTGTGTGAAATCGCGTGAAATTACGTGAAATCGCGTGAAATTGCGTGAAATCGCGTGAAATTAATAATATATTAAAATTTAATTAAAACTAAAAGAGAAAAATTTTTAGCAAAAAAATGCATTAAATTATTTTTAATATTCTATATAATTTTATTTTTATATAAAAATATTTTTTAATATTTAATTTTTAATTTAAAATTGGTTTTTCAAAATTTGATCGGTCGAAAAAGTTGTTGAGATTTTTGGGCAAAAAACGGGTTACGATGTAAGGTAAATTCGAGAGAGGTGTAAAATGGGATGTACAGAGATGATTATTTGAAAAATCGAAAATTTTTAATTTTGATTAGTTCTTTACTTTTGCTCTATAATCCTACTTTCCTATTATATCATCTGTGATTTAGATATTCTTGTAGAAATTTGTGCTATTATTATTGATTTTTTTGGTTATCTTAGAAATGTTTTATCCAAAATTTTAAATATTGATTGAAATTATTTAATATTAATATTATATATTAAAATTCGCCACTAATTAATATTATAAATGAAATAATAATTGAAATTAATAAAAGAAGATAAAATTTTAAAATTATTATGCAAATCTAATATTTTTGATCTAAATATTAAATAAGTTTTGTTAATATTAAACAAATTATTAATAAATAAGGATTTTCTACTATAACATGATAGTAATTATATAATATGGTGTTTTAAGTTGATAAATTCATATATATAATATGTTTTACTGTCATTTACTTAATACTACATTAATTATTCTAAAAAAATATTTTATATTAATATGGAGTTAAAAACCAAATAAGGAAATCTAATTTTTGAGAATTTAAGTTTGATTTATAAATAATCAATATCAAAGAAAGGAATATGTATTTTTATGATTTAATAATGAGATTTCTTATTTAATAAATAAAATTTAAGTATAAACTAAAATAAATAATTTGTATTCATAAGCAAAAAAAAATAATCATTTAAATTAAAATTAAAAATACTATTTTAATACCAAATAGCAATATATTTAAATTTAGCTATTATTTTTATAGTTATTTAAAATTGTTATCAACTCATCAACATATACAAAGAATATATTATATTGTTAATTCAGAAAAAAATTTATAAATTATTTAATTATAAATTTAGCTCTGTATTTATAATAATTTAAAAAACTCTATAATTAATCCAGTGTATAGCAAAAAAGGATTATTATTAAATTAAAAACTAAATAATTAAATCAAATTCTAAAAAATACTCAATACCTGAAAATAATTACGCAATATAAAATTTCTAATATTTTTTTAATTTTTATATATAAGTATAGTTTATATTATTTCCCAGTTTATTGATAATATTTAAATGAAATTTATATATTAGCTATGCAAATAAATTTATAGCTAAAATATTTTATAAATGGTTAACTAAATTGAAAAATTTCATAAAGTAGGATAATAGAATTTCTTAAATATAGTTTAAATTTTTTTTTCCATTAATTTCTTAATTCAAAAATTGTATAAATGGTTAGCAATTTAACACACCATTGGTATTCACCCTACTAATTAATTTCTCATAATTGATATTTGTTTATTTGATGATTCTGTATTTGATTTTATATAAAAAAAATAATTTTTTTACTTTAACAATCCATAAAATTTACTTTTTTCATTGTTATTTTGTTTATTTTCCCTATTATTTGCATACATTTTTTATGGGATTTTAAAATTATTACTTAATATTCTTTTATTAATATATATTGGTATTAAGTTCTATTAAAATATAAATTCATGAAATATTATACTTCTTTTTATTTAACAAATATAATTTTGAAACTACATATTATTTATTATTTTAACAAATATGTTAGGATAACAAGTAGAATTGATAACTAAATTACAAATTTTATAAGATAAACATAATAGAGAATAGATAAAATAATACTAAATGAGAAATGAATAATAGGAAAATATAGTCTATATTTTAAAACTAATCAAAGCAACCATAATATATGGAATATAAACAAATAGTAGAAATATGAGTTATTAATAGTTCAATTGATTTTTTTTTATATTGTGATTTTATAAATACTTTTATTTAAGTTCTAAATATAGAATAAATTAGTTAAGTTTAAAAAATATAACTATTCTTTAAAATTTATTGATTTTTTGATTTAGAACGGCAATTAATTCTTTTATTATTAATATATTAAAACCTATATTATCGATAAATAGGAAATCAATTTTAATACTTTCTTTTAATCATCACCTAATTGATATAAATAGTAAACCGGGGATAGAAAAAAAAACAAAATTAAAAACAAAACAAACAAGATTTGAAGTTAATAAAAATAAAAAAAATAAAGATTAAATTGATGAAAGTTATTATAGTATCACTATTAATAATAGCTGTAGCTTTCGCTGGAGCTCCTAAAACACTTGAGGAAAGAAAATAGTTCATTAAAACTTGTAGAGATAGTTGTGCTTCAGATGCTGATACTGAAATCGGTAAACTAGCTGCAGGAACTACTAAAACCAACTAAGAAAATAAAATGAGTGAATGGAGAAAGTGTACCGAAAACAAAGAAAATGGAACTGTGACTAAGGATATCGAATATAATGAAAATAGTTGCGGTTATTAAGATTTTGGAGAAGGTCTTTTTGTTGAGGCTAGAACCAGACATTTAAAATGCATGTCAGGATGTAATTACTATCCATCAATCACTGTTAAAAGAACTAAGTTTGATCAAGGGAGTATTGAGGAGGATATATCTTTTTCTTCTTGCGTTAGAAGTTTTTGTCCTTTGTAAGCTTCATTCGAATTTGATACTAAAAACGATAAATATTAAATGGCATATTAAAAATATGGAAAATGCTAAAATGCTTGTGTAAACAAGAACAGCTAGTCTCTTAGTTTCACTGAACTAGATGAAAGAAATTACTTTTTGAATAGAATTAATCGTTGTATTTAAGTATCTCCTAGCATTAATTATGATTTCGCTGATGCTGATGAAACTTTGAATGGAAAATAAAAAAACCTTATACAAAGTTTATCTTGCTAATAATTTAGATATATTTCTGATAATGAAAATCATTTAATTAACGAATAGTATTCTAGATAATACTTTGTGGTAATCAAATAATCATTCAATCTATTTATTACTATAAATAAATATTTAAATTTATAATTTAAATTTATAGTTAAGAGAATCATGCAGAAATTATTGCTTAGAAAGAGAATAATACAACTAAGGAGAAAGAAAAAACAAAAATGTTGTTGAAGTTCTTACCTGTTAAAACGAATGCTCAAAAACATTTTATGCAGATGAAAATGTCAAATTCGATAAAAAAGGAATATAATCTAAATTTGCTGAGAGTTCTGGATCTTATATGATGACTTTATCTATAACATTATTAAGTTTGATATTTATAATTTTATGAATGAAAATATTTTTATATATTATAATCATTCATTATAAGTATAGTAAATTCGGGAAAAAAATTATGAAAAAATATATTTTCTAAATTATTAATAACAAACTAAATATTAATATTATAAATTGAATATATAATAATTTTCTAAAAAAAATAATATAAAATATATTTTTATAAAAAGATTATTTACATTGTTATATTTATTATATATTATATAATAATTTGTATTTGTACTTTAAAAATTATATTAATTAACATTAACTTTGATTATATTCATTTATTTATTTTTTAAATTAATTAAATATACTGTTAAAATTACTATTATAAATTTATAAAATTATATATATAACTTTCTCTTTAATTAAATGATTTAAATATTTATTATTATATATGCAAATTTTTAAGTATTTATTTTATACTTTTATATATTTTATCATTATTTATTTATCTTTAAATTAATAATACTTAGTCAATAGAATAATGAACAAAATTAACAAAATTAAAATAGTTTAAATATATTTAAAAAATTTATATTATAAATATATTTTATATTAAAAAATCGAAATTTAATATCAAAAATATTAAATTTTAAATATTTATATTTCTATTTATAATAATAAATATATTATTTGTATAAAATTTTTATACGAATTTCAATTTCTTACTGGATATTTTTCTTCGAAGTTCTTCTTGGTTTCTTCAACTTTTTTTTGTATTAATCTAAATATGTATTTAATCTGCTTAATCTTTCTTTTTTCTATTGAGTTTCTAATTTTGTTTTGTTTTTTCTTCTTTTTCTCTTTGATCTTTTGTTTTCTTAATTACTGTTCCTATTCTATTATCATATCGTTAACCATTATTTAGCATTTTCAATAGTCTATTTTAAAGAAATTGTACATTAAATATAAATTTATATATATATATTTAAAAATTATACTCTTAATTAATTGAAATATTTTCATTGTTTTATTCATTTTCTTATGGTTAAGGTTCCATTATAAAAAAATCATGATCATTTTTTAATGAATATAACATTTTTAATAGAAAATCTTTGGGGGGTAAATGGAAGGGATTCAGTAAAATTTCATCATCATTCTTCAATTTAAGAATTTCATCGTATATTTTCGCTGATGTTAAAGAGTGAGTAGTCCTCACTTCTGTGTCAATATCATCAATATGAGGACAATAAATTTTTTTATTCCCTATATCTATGAGTTTTCTTATTGTATAAACTTGTTTACATGATTTAATTGGAGGCAGTATAAAGCCTAGCTGGCAAATTTTCCAATAAAGATTATCATAGCAACCTATTTATTGATTAAGTTCAGATATTGAAATTTCCTATTCCATTTTTTATAAATATTAAATATAAATACTTAAATATTAAATATATTTGTTTTTTTAATTAATTTATAAATAATATATTTTTTGTACTATATACTTAATTATTTCTAAAACTATATTACTTACCAGATAACTTATCATAATTAATTTCTAACAAATAAAATAATATATATTAAATTATTAATTTATATATTAGATATTAATTATGATAATTTATATAAAAATATAATACAAAATAATATTAGGTTTTATAATCAAATATTTACTAATAAATAATATAAAATTTTGTAATAATTATTTATAAATACTAATAATTTATCATTTTTTAATTTCTATGAAAATATATTATAATTATGACTTATATTTAAATTTATTATTTTTGATATAATTATACTAATTTGTAATAAATTTCTTAAATTTTTTCAAAAATATTTAAACTAAATATTAAAATTTATTAAAAAATCTAAGCTAATATGTTCAAAAGTTAATATATAGAACTAAAATCTGCCAAAGGCAGAGTAGTAAAAATATCTTAGTATGAAGATAGTTCTTATGTATACCTTCAACAAAGAACAACAAAATTACTATAACCAAATAAAAATTATTTAAATAAAGAGTTAGAAATGAAAAAAAGAGTAGGTATAGTTAATCATCATATATATTAATAAAAATTTTATTTGCCATATAATTTACAGATTGGAATTTTAAATTTACCTTTACTTTTATAAAAATATGGAGTTGTAATTTAATAAGGAAATAAAGAAAAAGAACCAACTAAAAAATAATTAGAATTATATATACGATAATAAAAATTATAAAAAGCTCTTTAAAAATTACAAGAAGGAATTAAAATGAATGTAGTATTATCATTATTTGAATTAAAAAAAAAGATGCATAATTATTATACAAATTTATGAGATAAAATTAAAATGCATAAATTTATTAAAGAGGCAGGGACAAAAAAATAACTGAAGAATAAAAAAATTGGCTAATTGGATTTATGTCTTTAAAATAATCTAAATTTTTGACTTTATATGGAATAAGACAAGCAATGTAACAATATTTTTAATCATAAGATTAATTAATTTCATTATCTTAGCTTTTTTGTTTTTTGCATGATGAATTAAATTATTCTTTTCAAAAAATGTAACATATAAAAAGAGATACCAATACTGAAAATTCTAAAAATAAAGATAAGAATATATCTTAAAAATTATGCCTTTATTATTTTTGGAAGATATAATATTAATTTTCTATGATGAAACTTCTGTAAATATAAATATATAAAAGTAATATGTATGGTAGAAACGAGGGTAACCATTTTATCACCCATGCTAAAATAAATCTGTCAATTATACTATATAAGGGGCATTAACCATAAAACATGGAATGACACCTTTTTAAATTATAGAAGGTGGAGCTAAATGGGAACACCAATTATAATATTTGTCTGACTTATTAGAATTTTATTATATGAATTTTAGATTTTCTAGTATTATAATAATTTTAGATTAAGCTACATCTCATAAATGCTAACATTTAAAAAATTTGCTTACAGATAAAATAAATATTTTAATAACCCCAGCATACTCTCCTTAAATAATGCCAGTTGAATATGCATGGGCAAAATTAAAATATAATTTAAAAAAAGATTATATTCGTAGTGAAAAAGAATTAATACAAAATATATATGAATCTTATAGTAAAATTTCTGAATAAGATTGCTTAAATTATTTTAAACACACATTGAGGTATTATTAATAATCTATGCATTTATAAGAAATATATTGAAAACATTATAATTTTATATAAATATATAAATATTAATATTCACAAATAAAATAAAAATTACATTTAATATACTACTATTTATTATATTTTAAATTTGTTTTATATATATTTATAATATTTATATATTAAATTTTGTATAAGTGCTTTTAATTTTATTTAATATATTATTATATTTCTAAATAAAATTTCCGAAATTCCTATATTATATCTAAATATACTTAGATTTATATAAAAATACAGTAAATTTATAGTTAAAGATGTAAATTTTTTATCCTTTTTTACTCATATTTAATTATATAATTACTAAATTGCAATAAAAATATTTATATTTTTACCATAAGGTTTATGGCTAAGAGAAGATAAAGAAATATGAAAAAAAAATTATAATAAAAAATATATTAAGGAAGAGAAGATATTTTAGTTTTTCCTTATTATTATCAATTATAAGTTATAAACACTTTGAAAATAACTATAAATAATGAAGGGATTATGTTTATTAACAATTCTTATATATAATTACTAATTCAAAGTCAAATAGAAGTTTATTTAAATAAATTGAGAGTGTATTTTGTAAAAAATATAAAAATATAGATACTTTATTAATATAACTCATCAACGGAAATGGTAGCTTGCTAAGATTTTATTATGTAGAAAATCCATAAAAAATATATTAAATAATTAAATTAAAATTATGCGTAGATTTTGTAATAATAATAGTTTTTAATGGAATTTTTTATCTTTTTTATTAATATCTTAGAAATTTAGTTATTATTAAATTAAAAACTAAATAATTAAATCAAATTCAAAAAGATCGAATATCTAAAAATAATTAAGCAATATAAATATTTCTAATATTTTATTTAATTTTGATATATAGAAAAGTCATTTTTTTTTTTAGGAAATTGATAATATTTAAATGAAATCTATATATTACCTATGCAAAAAATTTTATAGACAAAATTATTTATATAATCAAAATATTTTTTCAATGGTTAAACAAAATTGAAAAAATTTATCTAAGGTTATATAATTTCTTAATAATAGTTATAATTTTGTTTTTATCTATGAATTTCCTAATGAAAAAAACATATAAATTGCTACAAGTTAACATATTATTTGATGAATACTAATTAATTATTTACTAATTGATATTAGGTTGATTCTAAATTATATTTTATATAAGAAATAATTATTTTACTTTCATAATTAATAAAACTAATTTATTCATTTTGATTTTGCTTACTTCCCCTATTATTCGCATACATTTTTATGGGATTTTTAAATTATTAATTAATATTCTTTTATTAATATATATTAGTGTTAAGTACTATTATAATTTAAATATTCATGAAATATTACACTACTTTGTATTAAACAGAATTAATTTTGAAACTACATATTAATATTTAATACAATAAATAAGTTATGAGTACAGGTACAATTGATAACCAAATTAAAAATTATAAAAGAAAAAATAACAAATAAATAGGTATAATATTAACAAAATAAAAATGCTTTATTTAATACTAATTTAAATATGGCATAAAAACTAATAATGGAATTATTGGTTATAACATTTGATTTATTTTAAATTTTGATGATTTTATAAATTTTCTCATTTCATTTTCTATATTTAGAATAAATTTTAATTTTGTTTTGTTTGATTTTAGATTTAGAAATCGTTATTAATTCTTTTATTAACATAATAAAACTTAATTATAGATAAAAATGAAATGAAATCTATTTTAATACTTTCTGTTAATCATCTTATAATTAATATAAATAGTAAGCATGAAAAGTGAAAAAAAAAGGAAAAAATAAACAAAATTTAAAGTTAATAAAAAATAAAAAAAACTAAGATTAAATTGATGAAAGTTATTATAGTATCATTATTAATAATAGCTGTAGCTTTCGCTGGAGCTCCTAAAACACTTGAAGAAAGAAAAGAGTTCATTAAAACTTGTAGAAAAAGTTGTGCTTCAGATGCTGATGCTGAAATCGGTAAACTAGCTGCAGGAACTACAAAAACCAACTATGAAAATAAAATGAGTGAATGGAGAAAGTGTACCGAAAACAAGGAAAATGGAACTGTGACTAAGGATATCGAATATAATGAAGAATATTGTGAATATTAAGATTTTGGAGATGGTCTTTTTGTGGAGGCTTTATAAAGTCATGGTTAGTGTATGGAAGAATGTGATTATTATCCAACAATCTCAGTTAAAAAAACTTCTATCATTCCAGGAAGCGTTGAAAAAAGCATAACTTTTGAAAATTGCATTAAAAATTTTTGTAATTAAGAAACTTTATATGAATTTGATGATAAAAATGATAAATATTAAATGGCCTATAAAAAACTTTAAACATGCTAATATTCTTGTCAAAACAAGAACAACTAGTCTCTCAGTTTTACTGAACAAGATGAAAGAAATTACTTATTGAATAGAATTAATGGTTGTTTATATACACCTCCTGGCATTAATTATGATTTCGCTGATGCTGATGAAACTTTGAATGGAAAATAAAAAAATCTTATATAAAGTCTATCTTGCTAATAATTTAGATCTTTAACTATGAATAGTAATTTCTTTATTCCTAAATAGTATTCTAGATAATACTTTGTGGTAATCAAATAATCATTTAATCAATCTATTACTATGAATAAATAATTTAATTTATTTATATAATTTAAAGCTATTAGAATCATGCAGAAATTATTGCTTGGAAAGAGAATAATACAACTAAGGAGAAAGAAAAAACAAAAATGTTGTTGAAGTTCTTACCTGTTAAAACGAGTGCTCAAAAACATTTTATGAAGATGAAAGTGTCAAATTCGATAAAAAAGGAATTTAATCTAAATTTGTTGAGAGTTCTGGATCTTATATGATAACTTTATCTATAACATTATTAAGTTTGATATTTATAATTTTTTGAATGAAAAATATTTATATATATATACTATAATCATTCATTATTTAGCTATTTTTAGACTTATGTGAAATATATAGAACAATTTATAGTTAAAGATATGTATTTTTATCTTTCTAAAGCTCATATTTAATTTTATAATTACAAAATTGAAATAAAATATTTATTATTTTTACCAGAAAAGGCTTATGGCAGAGAAAATGTTAATGATATGTACAAAATGGTATTATAATAAAAATTAATTAAGGTAGATAAAGTATTTTTATTTTTTCCTTAAAATTATACAATTTTAAATAATATTCACTTAAAAATAAATAGCTAAAATATTAGATAAACCAGTAAGTGTTGAAATTTTAACTGAGACATTCTATAATAAATTAATCCTATAAATGGAAAATAATAAAATAAATCAGTATTGAATTTTTAAATCTTTATTTTAATCAGATTTTGTATATCTGAAATAAAACTCATAGAATTTTTTGGTTATTTTTTTTATACGCTTAAAAATAATTCCTATATATAATTAATAGCTCAAAGAGCAAATAAGAGTTTATTGTTAAAGAGTTTTAGTAAAAAATGTAAAAATATATATATTGGATATAATTATATATTTACTTTAATAATATCTTTTGTTGTAAAATATATTTATTATTCTTATTATAAAATTAATATATTCATTTTCTTTTAAATTCAAAACTTTATTTTTTGCATTGTATATTTAATCTTTATTTTTTTTAATAAATTTGATTTAAAAATTATTTTATATATGAACCAAGTGTATATTATTGGTTATATAGTATAATCGTTCAGGATATTTAAAGGTAAAACTACTATAATATCAACTAGAAGTAGGAATAATGCTATAGTTCAGGCGTGGTTTCGCAAATCAAATTAACAAATTAAAAAAATTATTTTTTTAAAAATTCATTATATTTTAAAGATTTAGTTTAATAATCTTTTATGATTACTTGTGATAATACTAATATTTATTAAATAAAATATCTAAAATTTACTAATTTATAAAAATGTAGTAACGGAAAAATAATTAAAAAATAAAGAAATTAAGTTGTATACTGTACATAACTTATTTGGGATAAAGAACTAATAAGGGTGTTTGATAAATTTTTTCTAAGGAATTTCATTGATTAAAAAAATTTATTTGTACATAAAAAATATCATCCTAAAAAACATTTTCTTTTATCATAGATAAATTTGGATAATATTATAGGAATAAATACATAGATTTCATTCTACTACACATATTTTTTATTATATCAATTTTAAAAAAGATAATACAAAATATCAAAAAAAGATATATGTATTTTATTATTTAATAATGAGATTTCATCTTTAATAAATCAAATTTAAAGTATAAACTGAAACTATAATTTGTTTTCATAAGCAAATAAAAATAATCAATTAAACTAAAATTAAAAATAATATTATACTAATAAATATATAGTAAAAATTATTAAATCTATGAATTTTTAAACTTAAAACACCATGGAATAGAATAAAATCTATATATCCATGCCAAAAATTTATGGAAACTATATATTTATGCGAAACATGTCAAACTTTGTTTAATATAAATAGTTCTAATACAAAAAAATCAATATTTTTATGATTCATCTCAAAAATCTAGAGGTTATTCGAATTCTGAAAATGGGAAATGGTTTTTCTATGATAAATTTTTTATAATACCACTGGAATTAGAATAGCAATGTATTTTTATATATATATTTCAATGTGAAAATCCATTGGACAATAGTGGGCAAAATTTTATTGTTCATTGGATAAATAAAATAAGTATTAAACATTGATAAATCTTCATAAAAACACATTTAAAGTACAGATAAATATCAATTAAAACTCTTTTAAAGCATTAGTTACACAAATTCTGTACATTAATCATTTATAGTCCTAAAATATTTTTTAAAATTTCATTATTTTCAAGATTCATTTTAAAAATCGAAGTCTATTTAAAATTGTGACAATCCCAAAAGAAATTATGATTTTATATTTTCTCATTTTTCATATAATTCGTTTGCCTAATTTTTAGTCCATTGGACAATATTGTACACTTTCACTTCATAAAAAACATGTAATGTATCAATAAATATCATTTACAATCATTACAGGATATTTTTAAAAATAATCTTAGTAAATAAATAGTTCTAATATTATATACGTTAGTTCATTATTTTCAGTATTCATCAATGAGTTTGTAGGTGATTTCATACTGATAGTGATAAATGAGTTTCTAGACAAATTCTGACAATTTGTAACTTTATTTTGCATAATAGCTCATTTTACATTTTTTTTAATAATTTTTAAAATTGTTTAATTTAATAAAATAGTATATGAAATCTTATAATAAAATTATTAAATTTTAGCTTATTTTTTATAACAAAAAATTATATCATTTTATTACAGTATCGAACACTCCACTCCTAAAGTATATATATATGCATATATTTGTATCATATTATAATAAAAATTTTTATAATTACTTCCTTTGATTAGGTTAATTATTATATTTATAGTTTTTATATGAAATTTTACCAAGATAAACTATTTTTCATGGGAATAATACTAAATTAAGTTCAATTTACGAAATAAATATTACAAATATTGTGATTATTTTTGTTTTATATCAGAATTATTTATGTTAAAAAGGGTAAATATTTTCTACCGAGTTTAAAATACGGTTTATATGGGATATTTTATATGTTTTACAAAGTAATAATACTATCGTACAATTTCAAATATTTTCCAATAATGTCCAATGAGTAGTTAAATTATGCCCAATATTATCGAATGGATTTTCCTATTGTCAAAAATATATAATAATTTTATTGCTATTCAAATTCCAGTAGAAATATTAAAAAAATTATCTAGAAAAACCATTTCCCAATATCAGAATTCGAAAAACCTTCAGATTTATGAGATGAATCCTAAAAATATTGATTTTATTTTTTTTTGTATTAGAACAAAAATTATTTATTATTACGCAAATTAAACTTAATTAAAGTGTGTTAAACGATAAATGTAAGGGATTTAATAAAGTGTCGATATTGGCCTTTGGAATTAAAATATACAATGGTATAAACCTATTATTAAACATAATCCAGTGTGAAAAATTTTTACTATTTTTAAATGATTTTTATTTCTATAAAATTTTTTATTCAAAAAGTTTTATCAATATTAAACAATTCGTTTCCAATACCCAGAATTATTTCTTCATCAATTTATATTTGCATGTCTAAGGATTCTGAATTTGATTTTACATAATAAATAATTAATTTCCTTTAATATCACATTAAAATTTTATTCCTTTTTATTTTGCTTATTTTCTCTATTATATACATATATGTTTGGGTTTTAAAATTATACCTTATGTTATATATATTTTTCATTAATATATAAAATATTAAGATTTATTATAAATTATATGTATAGCTATACTCATAAACAATATAAACCTTCGTATTAAAGTAATTTTATTTCTAACTTCATATTATTATTTAGTTTGTAATATAATTAATATGTTAATATAGATACAATTGATAACCAAATTACAGATTATAAATAAAAATAACAAAAATAAAAAGATATAAAGTTAACAAATAAACAATTGAAAATAAAGAAAATATGATATATTTATTCTTTATTTTAATACTTACAAAGATAATTTAATATATGCCATACAAACTGATAATGGAACTTTTGTTTATTTTATATCATTTGATTTATTTTACAAATTTGTGATAATATAAATATTTTAATTTGATTTCCTTAATTTAAAATGCGTTATAATTTATTAAATAAAAATCATTTTTTACAAATTATTGACTTTTCGATTTAGAATGGCAATAAAGTATTTTATTATTAATATAATAAAACCTATATTATTGACAAATAGGAAATCAATTTTAATACTTTCTGTTAATCATCTCCTAATTAATATAAATAGTAGGTCTGAGGAAAAAAAAAATAATTTAAAAAAAATAAAGAAAATTTAAAATTAAGAAAAAAGAAAAAAATAAAGATAAAATTGATGAAATTTCTTTTAGTATCCATATTAATAATAGCTTTAGCTTTCGCTGGAGCTCCTAAAACACTTGAGGAAAGAAAATAGTTCCTTAAAACTTGTAGGGATAGTTGTGCTTCAGATGCTGATGCTGAAATCGGTAAACTAGGTGCAGGAACTACAAAAACCAACTATGAAAATAAAATGAGTGAATGGAGAAAGTGTACCGAAAACAAAGAAAATGGAACAGTGACTAAGGATATCGAATATTAAGAGTAATAATGTGATTTTTAAGATTTTAGTTTAGGTCTTTTTGTTGAGGCAAGATCTAAACATTTTGTATGTATGCAATAATGTAATTATTATCCATCAATCGATGTTAAAAGAACATATTTTACTCCTGGAACTACTGAATAAACCATATCTTTTTCTACTTGCGTTAAAACTTTTTGTGTTGATGAAGCTTCTTATGAATTTGATACTAAAAATGATAAATATTAAATTGCCTATTAAAAAAAGAAAAATGCTAAAGTGCTTGTGTAAACAAGAATAACTAGTCTCTCAGTTTCACTGAACAAGATGAAAGAAATTACTTTATGTATAGAATTGAGGATTGTTTATATAGACCTCCTAGAACTAATTTTGACTTCGCTGATGCTGATGAAACTTTAAATGGAAAACAAAAAACCTTATATAAAGTTTATCTTGCTAATTATTCAGATATATTTCTGATCGTGAAAATCATTAAATTAACGAATAGTATTCTAGATAATACTTTGTAGTAATCAAATAATCATTTTATCAATCTATTACTATGAATATATAATTAAATTTATTTATATAATTTAAAGCTATAAGAATCATGCAGAAATTATTGCTTGGAAAGAGAATAATACAACTAAGGAGAAAGAAAAAACAAAAATGTTGTTGAAGTTCTTACATGTTAAAACGAGTGCTCAAAAACATTTTATGAAGATGAAAGTGTCAAATTCGATAAAAAAGGAATTTAGTCTAAATTTGTCGAGAGTTCTGGTTCCTATATGATAACTTTATCTATAACATTATTAAGTTTGATATTTATAATTTTATGAATGAAAATATTTTTATATATTATAATCATTCATTATAAGTATTATATCTAAATATTCATAGATTTATATAAAAATACAATATATTTATAGTTAAATATGTTAATTATGTTCATTTCATATTTAAAAAATAGTATACTGTGATTCTTTCATGAGAGATTAAATAACTTAAATAATCCTAAACAATAACAACAATGGTATCAATAATAATATGATGATGGAGAATCCTATGATTATTCAAAATTAAATAATGATATGGAATATGAATTAACAATCAAGTATGTTTATACAGTAATAATAGTAAATTAATTTTCAAAATAATTTACCTATATAATAAGAAATTATGATAAGGAATACTAATTTATTTCTTTGCAAAACGGAGTAAAGAATTAGCCGTAATAACAATAGGGACAATAATATTTATAATATTGATATTATTTTTAATTAATTATCTATTATATATTAATTTTATTATAATAATACACTTTTATTTATATTAAAACAATATTTTTTTGTACTATTTGTATGTATAGTATGATTGCATTATTAATGTGCCCAATAAGATTTTTATAGTTACATATGTGACATATATATTTCAAAATTAATAAATCATAATTATATAAATTATATTTATATATATATAGATATATACATATTTTAAAGATATTATAATTCAATAGTAAATTTATATAATAGACTCTACTAATGAAGCCAAACTGGGATTTAAATCAGCACTTAGAACAGACAATTTCTGTATCCTTACCTTCTCCTTCATTAGAAATTGTTTCTTTTTATTCATACTTTTCCATTTGAGTTGCTTTCTTTTTCATTTTCAAACAATAGAAAGTAGCTCCTCCGACACTTAATAAAGTAACAGCTCCTACACATGCAATAGCAGCTATCAATGCAGTGTTATTAGCAGAGTCTACTTTTTCACTGTTACCTTCCTCATCTTTACCATCATCTTCAATATCTATGTCATCTTCATTTTTCAATTTATAGTCATCTCCTACTTCTGAATTAGTTGCTGATTCTTCTTCCAGTTGTCTTAATTCTCCTTCTTCTCCCAATTATCTAAGATTTCCATCTTCTTCTTCTCCCAATTCTCTAAGTCTTTTTTTGAGACTAAGTCTTGTAATTACGGTTAGCCTTAATCCTTTCAACGCAATATTTGATCGCAAGCATATAATTATTATTCCTCTAAGTCGAACTCTTTTTTCGACGACAGGTAAAAAGCTACCTAATTTAATTGAAACTGGATCAAGATAGTATTGCTTGAACTCTCTAGTAATAATTATGATTATGATGTAAATTCTTGCTTTTCTTCTAACAGTAAGAGGAGAACGTAAAAACTATTTGCATTTTATATCTCTACAGAACTTCATTTAGGTTTAAATTTTCAATCTATTTTCGCAGCATTCTCCTATTACAAGATTGTGGGTCACATTAACTGTTAAAGAATTTTTGTTAAATCTCGACAAGAAAACTTTTAATTAGAATTTGTAGTGAAGTTATAGTTGCCCTCCAAGATAGATTCGGACGTGAATATCACATATCCATATGAATTGTGCCTTAGTAACAAGGAATTAGCATCCAAACTTTTTAGACAAATCAGTATGTTTAAGTCTAAATTAGGTGGTCTGAGTTGAAGGGTCAAACTTCCATTCATTGTATAATCCATTTCCTTATTTTAATTTGACTTTTTCAACATGCACAGTTTGAGTAAGACATTTGGGATCAAGTTTGAAAGGTTTCTTATATTAAATTTTGACATTGTAAGACTATGTCCCTTTGATAACTTAGGGTTTACAGAAACTATCAATAGACTGATTATTCTTAAAACTAGAATCTAACAATCCTAAAAGTTTGTGGCAATATTAAAGTTCTTATTTACTCAAACATAGATTTCCGATTTTGATTTTTGGAGCGGGACAAAATACATAAATATAAATTTCTAAATTGGCAATTCCCCAAGATTCATCATTCGAGTTTTAGTTTAAAGTGTCAGTGAAAGTCAATAAAAAAGATGTTCCAGAATGATTTCCTTGGTAGCTCACCTAAACTATTTCATCTTTAAAACTACCTGACCCACATTGAGGAGTACCTCCGTGGGGTCCACTTTGTTTTATTACACTTTTTACTTTTGTTCCATTGATTTTGATTTAAAATTCATCAAACCCATGTTAATGAGATTCTAATAGTTTATTTAAATTTAAAATTATTAAAACTGTATAATATAATATAGAATAATAATAAACAAAATAAATTACAATCCCAACTATCTATTTAATACAAGGTTAGCTTTATTTTAATTTAATCAAAGTAAGGAAGCCCCAAGTATTATTTCTATAAAACTTATCCTTTTGAAAATTTGTTATATCCTCCTACAATATTTTACCCATTACAAGTTGTAACTAAATTACCTCCATGATTAGGATTAGCTGTCCAACCTGATATATTTCCATTTCCAAAAGGATGGACAAATTACTTAGGTTCAACTTCTTGCCATACACCACAAGAGATACAGCAAATCAAGGAAATTAATATAAAATATTTTTTATTCATATTTTATTATTTATTTTTTTTAATTTTTATTTATTTTTGAAATTTATCTAATTTTTAATACATATATAGTATCTTAAATCAATACTGGGCTTTTTGTAAACAAAATTTGAGAAAGCCTAATTAATTATATTGTAGTTAAACCCAGTAGTTGCTATTAATCTCTCATTACATTATTTTAGAATCTGTTAAAAACATTTTTTATTAAAAGAGACCGAAAATAATAAATTCAATGTAATTTAAAAAGATCTTTTTTAAAATTTTAATAATAAATTATTATAAAAAATTACCTTATATTATTATTTTTTTATAATATACATAAAAAATTATTATTTTTATTACATTCAAACAATAGTATTAATAATTAAATATAAAGGTAAGAATTATTTATTTCTAATGTTATACATTCAAGCAACCTAATAATTAATAATTACTATAAGTTTTCAAATCTAAATATAAGTATTAAATATTATCAAACTTAATTAATATAATTATAATACTTAAATTTAACTTATTATATAAATTATTAAAAAAACATTTATATAAATAATATAGAGTTTAATTAAGTTAAATTTAATAAATTTTTTTAAATGTTGTTTTATATAATTTTTTAACATTAAGGATATATAAACTCACAATATTTTTAATAGTATTATTAATTATTATATTATTTAGTTTATGATTAACCCAAAGTACAATGATTATTTTTTTATATTTTGTTTAGTATTAATACATAGTATTAATATAAATTATTAATATTTTATATTAATAAAAGTATTTTGCAATGCTATAAATGTATTTTAATTAAAAATTGGTTTGATATTAATTATTAAGTAGTAATATGTATTAAGTTTCGAGTTTTTAATTAATTTATTTGGAATTACTTCAATTTTTAAAGTATATAAAAAATAAAAAAATGAAAAAATATTAAAATAATTATAACAGTTTATTAAGTTAATATTATATTAAATTTATTGGGGGGAGTGAATTATGTGGTCAAAAAGATTAAACCACGTATAAAATGTTATACATAAGGAATTACCTAAGGGTGAAAGATTTAAATGTGGTAAAAAAATGTGTTTAACATGTATAAAATTTTTATAAAAGAGAGAAATTTTTTATTTCTAAATTTATGATAATTGTGATAAAAATTCATATACAACTCTAATTTTATTATAATATAATAGATTATTTTAAATTTATTTAGTTTGGTTATTGTTATTTAAACAAATAATTTTTCAACTATGTTATATTTATTATTCATAAATTATATTAATTTTTTAATGTTGTCTAATTATTTTCAATGATAGAGTCAATTTATTAAAAATTACTTAAATTATTTAACTTTAATTCAATGATATTCCTCTTATATAATGAATTAAATCTAATATTATATAATCTTTAAAAAATTAACTAAGAAATGTAATTTCAAAAATTTCATATTTTCATAAAAAGGCATAATTTGAAATTTTATACATGACATGTAATTTGTTAAAAAGTGTATAAATTGTATAAATTTTGAACATTCCTTATGTATACAATTTTATACATGCTTAATAAAATTACTTGATCAAGTATATTAACAAATATATATTTTTAATTTTCATTAAGAAAATACTATCAAATTGATAAAATTTAAATTATTATTTATTTTTAAAAAATATAGAATTGCAATTTAATTATAGAAAATCTTTATTTGTTTATAAATTATTTTTTTTAAATTATTTTATTTATTTGTTTAATAAGAAGAAAACTTATTTAATATTTAACTCAAAAATATTATATTAGAAGCTAATTTTAAGATTTGCTCTTCTTTTATCAATTACTATGTAATTAATAATATTCAATATTACGCTTAAATATTAAATAATTAATCAAACAGATGATTTAAATTTAAAAGCAAATATCAATATATAATAGTTTATTTAAGTATGATTTAAAAAATTAATAATATAATAAACATATATTTTGGCTCATTAATCCTAAATTTAATTATAATAAGTCATAAAATTGTAAATTCTTAATTTTAATATATAAATATATTAAAACATTAAAGTTTATTTTTTAAAAATATATTTATGTATTTATAAGAATTTATCAAAAATATTATTTTACCAAGTAAGTAGGTTTTAATATAACAAAAGAAAATAATTGATATTTTTTTTCTCTCAGGGGTTAAATTATAATATAATTTTTGGTTTTTTTTGTATAATTTTTATTAATAAATGATTTTAGGTTATCAATGACAGTAAAGATTTAAAAAAGTCAATTTAACTATGGAATTTTTAATTTTACTGATATTAGTTTTAATAATTCTAATTTCATTTTCTTTAATTTTTATTAAAAATATAAGCTAGCTATTTTGTTTCCATAAAACCAAAACAACTAAAAACCAATTAAAAAATGCTTTAAATATATATTTTTTAAATTGGCAAATTATCCACAGGAACTTCTAAAAATCAACTATTAAAATAAATGAGTGAGTAGAAGAATCTGTAAAGAAATATATCAAATTTAATATAAATGATTCGATTTATAAGATTATGAAGAACGTCCTTTTTGTTAAATTAAAATAAAGACTAGTAAATATTTTTAAGGATGTAACCACTATCTAAAAATCAATATTAAGAGAACTTATCTACTCCAGGAAATTGAATAAGCCTTATTTCTTTCACATTACTCAAAACTATTAGTATTTAGAAGTTTCATATGAATTTGGTTCTTAAAATGATAGATACCAAATGGCTTATTTAAAAAATAATAAATAATAAACAAATTGCATAGAAAATCATAATAAATTAATACAATGGATTAGTTATAATTATAATATAACTAAAATAACTGTTGAGTTTAGATTTAAACTTTTATTTTAAATATTTTTAAAATAACTTATCACTTTTATAAAATTATATATTTTTAAAAAATTTATTTTATTTTATAAAAATATATAATAATTAAAGATAACAAACTACCTCATTCACATTTATTTAAATGAAATATGAAACTTTATATTTTGCAATCTCTTATTTTCTGATAATACTCAAATATAATAAATGAATATTAATAATAATATTAATTCAATATAAATCATACTAAAAATGGAAGAAGTAAAATAAAAAAATATAGAATTGTTTGTTTTTATAAAATATCAATAATTTAAAATTTTTAAAATTAATATAAATTTATTTATTAAATAATGTTTTTAATTAAGATAATTAATACCCAAAAAAGTTAAAAATATATAATGAATATAATTATTACTCTATAAATCACGCCCTATATTTTTATAGCAATCAGTAAATTTAAATATTATAAAAAATAATAATTTTTCTTTACTTAATATCAAATATTTTAATTATAATATATTATTTAGTTTTTTTCGTATTAATTTTATCAATAAATGATTATCGGATTATCAATAACATATACATACTAAAACTAAACTATGTGATTTTTAATTTTATTGAAATTAATTTTATTTATTCCAATTTCATTTTCTTTATTTGTTATTAATAATTATATTATATTATATTATATTATAACTAATTAATAATAGATAAAAAATATTAAAAAAATGCATAAAATAAAAGTATTCAAAATATTATTCTTCTAGATTTTATCATAATTTATTCTTGGGAGGTATTTATATCAATGATGGAGCAATTTAATTCTAAAATTTGATATTTTTTTATAAAGTTCATTTTAGTAATCACCTGACAGCATATATCAATTTATTCCTTGTAGTGAAGAAGTATAGATATACATATAACAAAATTCACTGATTGAGAACGAATTGATAACACCTTCACGCTAAAATATAAATTTTGATAAATCTGATGCTGAAAAATATCACTAAAGTGATCCTAATAAAAAGAACTTGAATTTTTATTTAGTAGAATTCTAAAATTAATGGACAACATTAAATGAAGAATAGTTTGAATAGTAAGAAATTTAAAAGTGTGATTTGTAAAGTCTTTCTGTAAATTTCTAAGATGCTGTCACTTCTTATAAAGTTGTTTTTACAACTATTTTAATAGATATAAATTAAAATTAGCTTATACCCGCTGACGTAAATACAAGAGGAACCCTTTTCAAAATGACTATAAATATGGAATATACTAATGGAGCTATTATCAAAAATTTTAGATTTATTGATTCTAAAGCACTTATTTCCATGGACTCAGGTGAAGTTTTAATAGAATAAATATTCGGTAGAGATTTCTTACCCGAAACAAAACCATATATTTTTCATATCTATATATGTTAGAAAGCCATAGCAAGAGATATACTAGTGAAGGATTGTAAGAGTGAAGGTGGATTTATTGATATGTTTTAAGGGTAATAACTAGAAGCATACAATATAAATATTTTGGGAGGGAAGTTTAGAGGAGTAAAAGTTAAAGACGTGAAAAACTCTCATATTCATGATATTGTAATAAAAAATTTTTAAGGAGGAGAAGGTATTTATGTTGCTCCTAAAAATTATACAATTATAAATAATATTCACTGTGAAAAAATAACTACAGATTTTGAAGGAGGAGTAAGAAATAAATAACTAAGAGTAAAAAATTAAACATTAAATTTTTTTGTTTATTTTTAAGTGTATATATATAGTAAGTGTTGAAATTTAAACTGAACTATATAATATAACTTCTATAGAATGCCAAAATCCTTTTTATTAAATAATTACCAGAGGTAAATTGAGCATACTAAGAGATATTACTATTTAAAGTCCCTATGGAGATTTCCATAGCATACATCTAGACTTAATTGGAAATGCAATTTTAGACAACATACGCATATCGAAAGCTCAAAATGGTGGAATTAAAATATACAAATGTCTAAATGTTACAATTACTAATTCTACCATATAAGAAAGTGGGTCTAATAGTGAAGGGATAACAATTGATTCTATAGATGTTTATAATTTATATACAAACCAATAAAAGGATAATAATTTATAATATTTTTTTTAATAAAAAATATATAAATACTTGATACTAAAAAGAATTAAAAAGATAAGAAAGGGGATATAATTATTAAATCAGTAAAAGAGTGTAAATTAGGAATTCTAAACTGTATGATAGAAGACGTGATAATAAAAGATAATGAGGCTTTTGATAACCCAAGTAGAATTTCTCTCTATATGTATGATTCAAGTGATGTAGCCTTTAAGAACATATCTATAGATAATACTAATGGAAGTAAGTTTTTTTTATATAAATACAGGATAAAAATAAAGATATAATATAATATGTAATATAGGAGGCATATTGTTAGAAAATACAAATCATGTGACATTTTAAAAAATAACAATTTAAAATATTGTTTTTCCTAATTCTATTGGAATTGAAGTTCTAGAAAGTTAAAATATTATTTTTAACTAAGCTATAATAAAAAATAATAAAGGAAAAGCTATTAGTATATCTTTAATCAAATAAGTAGAACTACATGACATTGATATTTAAAATCAGATTTAAGAAGATGGTAGTGCGATAGGAATTGGAATATCAACAGCTGAAGATATTATTTTGAAAAACATATATATATCAAACTCCAAGGGATACTAAGGAACTGGAATTTATCTTCAAAAAATAACGAATATTAATATTACAGATTTGATAATTGAAAATAATTCTGCCTAATATTATGGGGCCGCAGGAATCTTAACTGATATAACCAACCTAGTGATAAGAAAATTAAAAATTAATAATAACGTTTCTAATTTGAATATTGGAGGGATTTTACTAGTATCAATTAAAAATTTTCAGCTTTATGATTCAAGTATAATTGGAAATAAGGCCGAGAAAGAGTGTGGAGGAATAAAGCTATTGAATTCTTAAAATGTTTTATTTTTAAATATTGAAATAAGAAATAATACTGCCAATGAAAGAGGGGGAGGAATATACATTTAAAATTCGAAAAATATAACAATGAATAAAATAAACATTGAATAAAATGTTTCCAACAAATATGGTGGGGGAAGTTATTTTTACATAATTTAAGGAGTGAATTTAAATAATTTGGTAGTTAAAAATAATATCTGCGTTTAAGGAGAGGGAGGAGGTATTTTAATACAATAATCCAAGGAATTACATATCTAGAATGCCTTTTATAAAAATAATACTGCTTAGCTTGGAGGAGGTCTTGCATTGAAAAAAATAAATAATATTGTTCTATAAATTTAAAAATTTTAATAAAATAACGCTTAAATGGGAGGTGGATTGCATATTGTATTGACTTCGTATATTAAAATATTTGATCTTTAACTAATTAATAATATGAGCTTTGATAATGGAGCCGGTTCTCATACAACACTTACAACTGATATAATTTTAGAAAAGGTTGTGGCTTTAGAAAACTAGAGTTTTCATGGATCAGGAGGAGGATTCTATTTTGACGAGATTTATGATATGTTGAGAATGACGGATGTAAAAATAAGCAATAATACAGTTTCTAAATAAGGAGGAGGTGCATTTTTCAAAAATATAAACTCACTTAATATAGATAATATAACTGTAAGTTTCAATAACGGGGCATTCTAGGGAGTAGGGCTATATATATCATATGTGGCTCAAATACTTTAAATATTGAATTCTAATTTGATTAAAAATCAAGAAGAATAATAGTGCACTTAAAATACAAAATGTAATATTGGCTTGTAGGGAGGAGCAGCATTTATTACTAATGTAAAAGAACTATTAATTCAAAATAATACTATTTAAGACAATAGAGCATTGATATAAGGAGCTGGTCTTTTAATTTTGAATACTAATCTATTTGAGTTGAATAACTGTACTTTTCTTAATAACAAAATCTAATAAAATGATATAACCAGTTCTCAATATAGGCAAGAAAGTTTCAGTTTTATATCTAATGACATTACGAATTGGAAATAGTAATTGTATGGTGGGGGATTACTTTTAAGCAACTGCACTACTCTAAAAATAAAAAACTCAAAATTTATTGACAATTTTGCTATGTTGAAAGGAGGTGGAATTTATTTAAGTAATGTAAGAAATATTATAATTTAAAACAGCAGTTTTAATAAGAATAAAGCTCATTATGATTTTTATCAAAATTTGCATGAAAAAACATAAGAATATCTTCTTTCTCAAGGCGGTGGCATCTATTTTAATAATTTTAATATAAAATAAAATGATAATGAATAAATTAGTCTGTCTATTTTATAAAATAAGTTTGAAAATTTAGAGGCATCTTCAGGAGGTGCTCTATTTTTAATGTTTCCTAATAATTTAAAAATAGAATTAGACATTTAAAATAATACCATCAGTGGCTGTTTAGCAGATTTAGGCCCAGGTTTAAGGATTTTTGGACAATCAACCAAAATTATAGAATAAAAATTTATGAAATATAACTCACTAATATATGCTAAAAAGGGAAAATTGAAAAATAAAGGAAAACTGGTCGATAAACTTATTTTTTATGGCTATTATTCTAACGAAATACTAGTCAAAAGTAATGAATTATAATTTCAACTTTGTACTTAAGGGTCATACTAAAAGAAAGGTGGAAATTTAAAATGTGACAAATGTATAAACAATGGAGTTTGCGAAGGAGGATATACTTACATATATCCCAATAAAAATGTAATTAAAATAATAACATTATATTTATTTATTAATTTCACTTTTTCTTTATATTTAGTATGGAAGAATAAATAAACTTTCAGATTAATTTTTTCAATGCAATATTTAATAAGGGGCATGTTTATCTAATGATGTATGCAAAAAAGGATATACTGGTTTCCTTTGTCAGCAGTGTAATACTCAAAATAATTACTAAAAATAAAATTTATTATGTGAAAAATGTCCTGAGATTTAATACACCATTATCAATTTAATAATAATAAGTTGTGTAACTTTATCTATAATCGGATTGTAAATATATGCAACAAACAGGTTAGCTTCTGAAACACTTATTTCGAAAACAGTCCAAACGATATGGGGATTTCCTATTAGTGTATCTTATGTACTTTTGGGAACATTAAAGATTTTGTTATTGCACTTTTAAATTTCCGCCTCATTTTTAGTCAAATCTTATAAATTCCAATTAAAAACTGAAGATATCTATTTATATTTAGGTAAGTCTTAATTTTTTATATATAAATTATTTATTTTAAATAAAAATTAGGAAATCCAATAAAACTGATTAGTAATGAAATTGTTTGTTTGGGCGATTGGGAAAACAAAAAATTATAAAATATTGAGTTCATTTTAAATTTATATGGATTAGCTTTTTCTGCACTAATTCTCTTAATTTTAATTTTTTTTATACTAATATTAAGATATAAGAAAAGTTAAGATAATTCTTTAAAAAGTCTGCTTAAATGTTCCGTCAATGCCTATTTTTCTTTTATAATCCCTGGTAATATATTTAAAGAAAACATATTCTTTTAGTAAATACTCCTTACCCAAAATTTTTATATTTAAAAAATAGGACTATTAATAAATTTCAGTGAATTTATATTTTGTAAACAAGTAGAAAATGTAAATTTCAGCTTAGGAGATTCTAACTTACATTGCAGTTCTGATTATTATAAACATTTTGTTTTGCCTTTTGGATTATTATTAGTTTTACTTCTGATATTTGTATTTCCATTTTAATTTTATTAGAAATTATATCAATTAAAAAAGAATAATAAGTTAACTAAGTATCAGAGTTAGATTAGTTATGGATTCTTCTATTCCGATAAAAAACGTACTATTTAACATTCTCATGAATTTATATCATTTTTCTTAGTAAAACAAATAATTTTTAGATTATTATATATAAGAAATAACAGTAATTAATTAATTCACAATTTTTTTTTATAGAAAGTGTTCATCGTACTATTATAAAATTATTTTCATGACTAACTTCATTCTAAAGCCTTATTCATATTAATAAGTTTATAAATTTACTTATATCTGATAGGTTTAAAGTCATATAAAACGAAATATCTTAATTATTTAAATTTATCCTCATAATTAATTTTACAATCTTCATTGCTAATTTTGTAAGCTACAAGTGATGAGGCGAACAACTAATATAATTATAAAAATTAAAACTTATAAAGTAATGCTATAGAACTCTTGAATATGCTATTTCTTGTTTATTGTTTTATCCAGATATTTTATGGTGTTTTTAAAAATGCAATATAGTAGATATTATGGTATTTAAAATTATAGAATTAGATAAATATAAATAATAAAAACAAAGCAAAAATAAATTGGAAGAAATTACATAAATCTGTTTAAGTATTTTTAAATATAAAAAAAGATATTTTTAAAGAAAATAAGAGTATTAATAATGATGATTAGCTTCATACTAAATCTCATTTTAGAACATTAGAAAAGCAGTTTTTTGAAAGTGTTAAAAATGTACAAATAAATAAAACTAATTTATTATATAAAATCTAAATATATATGATTTAACTCCTTTAATTTTTTAGATTTATTAAAATTTGGATTCATTGTACTTATAAAAATAAAGTATGGGTAAAACTGGTGATATATAATAAAATAAAAGTTAATTTATCTCATAAATTAAATAAAGCTATTTTAATAAAATACTTTAATCATACTCTCTTTATAGCTAAACTATATTGTCAGGTTAATTATTTGATAAATCCAATGAATTGAATGACAATAATATGACAGACAGCATTAATGAAGAATAAAAACAAGCAAAAAGCTTATGCATATCTAACTATAATACTTCTAATATCAAAACTAAATAAAATTAAGACATAATAGATACCATTAATGAAGAATGCAAATAAGGATAAAATATAATCATGTCCAGCTATTAAATCTCCAATATCAAAAATAAAGAAATATATGACTGTAATGATAAAGAAGAATTTAAAAGCTCTTAATCTATCAAGTATAGTAATAGTCCCACTAATTTACTGTCTTCATAATGTATAATTTTTATTTTTCACTATTTATTTCAATAAATTTATTTATAAACTTAAAATAGATTATAAATTTTATTTTAGGTAAAAGAAATATAATGATGGAAAATAAAAGTGATATTAAAATCTTAGAAAATTATGTGTTTACTCATAAAATTAAAATGAAAAAAGAATAATAATATTGAATAAAATATATATAATAAATATAGATAGATAAATAGAAATTAATATATATTTTTGTATGTTATAGCTTTTTTCTTTTCTTTTCAATTATTCTTTAAATGATATATAGAATCTTTTCTTCCAATTTATTTGGGATTTATCATCATTTAAGTATCCTATGCTTCAGAATTTATACGTTCAAAAACTTATTCTTCTTCATAAATTTGTAACTAATAAAAAAATTAAATTTATTATTTTATAAAGATATAAATTTAATTTCTTACTCTATTTTTTACATTTGGAGCTTTAATTTAACTATAATAGGACATATTTTCCTTCATAAAATAATTTATTGCATAATTTTTAAGCTTTATCCAATTCTACTTAACTTTTTTAGACTTTATTAAATACTTTTATAAATGATTATATAATTTCAAATTTTTTTCTTTCATTTTTTCCTAGTTATTTAAAAATATAAATATTGCTACTTTTTTAAGCTCTATAAATAAGAGAGATATTGAATATATTAAAAACATAAAATTAAAGCTAATTATAACAAACGGAGCTATTTTTTATATTTAGTCATTTTAAATAGATATATATTGGAATATAATAGATATCTATAAAACTATGATGGAGAAAATAGAGTAATAATTGAGCTTTGCTACAATATAAGGTCTCTTCTTGAATACTAAAATAATATATAGTTCTAAAACTATGAATATTGTTGTTAGCTATAGAAATTTATAGTTTCTTAAAAAAATATAGAGCACACCCAAAAGCATTTTCTAAAATACAATATTTCAATTTATAAACAGTTTTTCCAATAAAATATATTTATAATAAGATTAATTTTTACTAAAGTTATTATTAATATTTCCCAATAATAATATATCTCTTTAAAATCTAAAAACAAGATTCCTGCTGAAATTTATACATAGTAACTTTTCATTTTCTTTCTTTTTTAGAAACTAAAGAGCATCGCAAACAAAATAGTTAATATTACAATTAGTACTAGAACGATGGAAATACACAAAGGGTAAACTAAATTCTTGTAGAAATCTTGTTTGCAATCAATATTAGAATCAGCAACTGATATTTCTTTATTATCTATTTCGTGACAATTTACATAATTTATAAAATTGTTAAATAATCCAGGTTAAAATGTTATAAATATGCAAATTGATATAGATTTTATAAAACTCAACCTCTTAAGTTTATTAAATTTTTTGTCAAAAATTATTTTTAACAAAAATTGAATAGCAATAGCTAAAAAAAAAACAAAACTAAAGCTATGAATCCATACAAGTTAAAGAGAAATTTTATTTATTCTAAGGGCGTATTGCTATGGTCTAGTATGCACATCAAAGATTATCCCATTGATTCAGAGGGGTTTCCTAAAGTAATAGAATGTGTAATATGAATAATTTAAATAAAATGAAAATAGGTGTTATTATACCAATTAGCTATACGCCAGTTTTAAATTTAATTGGAATATTTAAAGATCCAGAGTTTAGCATTTCTAGAATTTGCAAATGCATCAAAAATATTTTGGACACTCCAGACATTATATTTTTGTTGTTTACAGGGTATTTAAAAAGAACTCGAATTGTTTACTAAAGAAGGTTTAAATTAGCATTTTTATAAATTTTCCTAATTTGATAATTAATAAAAAGGAAGGAAAGCAGTGCTAAAAATAATCCATAAACTACCATTAAACCTTTCGACCCACATTGAGTGCACTTATTTTCCGTTTCTCCATAGTTACTTCTGATATCACAGCTTTCACATAAATACCCCTGGTATCCTGATTAACATGTATCATTTCCTAAGCATTAACCATTTCTGCATTCATAAAACTATTAACTATTCTCACTAGATCTCCAGTACTATAAACAAATATTACTCCACTTTATGTAAAATATATAAATTACCTTGGGCTTTGTAGTTATTTAAATATAGCCTCCTTTGCATGAACCTTCATCGGGACAAAATTTACAATGCCTCTCCCCACCTTTCATTAAGTATTTAGTTTCTGAACAAAGGATAAAATCTGAACTGTTGCTGCTTTTTAATTATTCATTTTAATGGTATCCTCCAAAAATCATTTCATCATCCAATAAACCTTTATTGGTATTTTTACCCTTTCTGTTTAAATATGTAAATTCTTCTTTTCCATCGTATAATCGCTATAGTACAGTCTCTCTAGAAAGTCCTAAAAATCTAATAGCAGGACCAATATCCGCAACACACCCATTAAAAGTAATGTTTTAAAAGTGAAATTTAGTTTCATTTTCATTTTATGTTTAAACTAGGATTGCTCCTCCACTCTGCGCCTAAGAGTTAGAAAAAATTGTTTATTTTATAGATAAGTTATACCAACTCTCAGATTATTTTTGGGAATTTAATTCTTCTTAAGTAGAATCTACAAATATAGATCCTCCATACGTAAGTTTATAAAATTCATTCTTCTTGGAGACAGGCACATTTTAATCAAATTAAACCCTATTGTCTATAAATTCAGATTCAAAAATTACAATATTTTAAAAGTTTTTAATTCTAATTGCTCCTCCTTTATAGACAGCTTAGTTTTCCTTATTTAAACAGTTTTACATTATAAATTCTGTAGAATTGATTGAATATATAGCTCCTCCCGAGCTGTTATCATCCTATACTTGGTTTTAAAAAAATAAGGTGTTTTGGGATTCATACTTTTCGATGTTTTATAAATATAAAGCTCCACCGTTTTAGTTGGCGATATTTTTTTCAAATTATGAATCTAAAATAAGACATTTATTAGTATTAGATATAAAAAGCCCACTTCCGAATTAACTTTCTACATGATTTTAAATTACAGTTTTTTTCAGATTTAAACTATCAATATTTTCGAAATAGCCTCCATTTCCCTTTCCAGCTCCGAAATTACTTAATATCTGGCAGGATTCTATAGTGAATGTATCTTAAGTTTAGGCATATATTCCTGCTCCTTCAACCCCAGCTCTATTAGAATCTATAACACAATTATTCATTTATACATTTTAACTTTCCATTAAGTAAACTCCTCCCCCTGCATTTGTAGCATAATTATTACTAAGTTTCAAATTCTACAGTGAAATATTTTAGCTTTTTTGTAAAAAAATCCCACCTCCGTTTAGTTTTACCTTATTATTAGTAATGATTATGTCTTATAAATAAATACCATTAGAATTTTCGATGTAAAACCCTCCGCCACTGCCTCTGGACTAATCCATATTACTATTGCTATTTATTTGTAAATTCGACATGCTTATTTTGTTTGATTAAAAAAAATATAGAGCTGCTCCAAAATCTGCCCGGTTTTTGTAGAAATTAGAAGTACTTATATTTATGAAATCACATTAAATTATATAAACTCCTGCCCCTTGCTCCTCACATAAATTATTTTCAATTTTTTATTGCTTCATTGTTATATTATACGAAAACTATATATTGATACCACTCCCCAAACGATCGAATATATTATTTGAAATTTAATTGTTCATCATGGTAATATTTTTAGTTTCTTTAATTTAAATGGTAGCACCTTCTGATCCTCTATTCAGATTAAAATAAGAATCTTAAATAAAAATTTCTGTGCATAAAATTATTTGAAGAGCACCGTTTTCGAATTCTGCAGTGTTTGATGTGAAATTAAAAGCATTCATATTGATATTTTTAGAATTTTGTAAAAATACTCCAGGACAACTACCAGATACATTTTCATTAAAATACAGGTTTTCCATTCCTATTTCTTCTGAGGTTAAAAAAAATACTAATCCTACTGATAGAGATTAATTTTTCTTGAACCTTATATTATCTAACTGTATTTTATTTGAGTTTTCAGAGTATATTAAGGCTCCCTGGTATCCAATATTTTCATACAGATCGCTATCTGATATTGTGATTTTAACAGAATTTTTTACTGTAACAGCTATTCCAGTTCCTTATTTGTTAATATTATTAAAAACATTAAGTTTAGTTAATTAAATTTCCTAACTCTCTAATATATTTATCAAATATCCATTGTTATTGGTATTCTATATATTTGTTAACCATATATATTCTGATATGCTAATATCAATCCCCTTATTTTCTATTAAAGGATTATTTTAAAAATATAACTAGTTCAAATAAATATATTGACAACTTTTAATAGAGACACAAGCTATTATAAAAATAAAAAAAATATACTTTAATTTGAATTATTATGATTTTATTAAAATTAATAAATTACCTCCAGTCCACTCAGAAAATTCTGAATTTTATAAAATGAGATTTTAAGAGTCTAAAAAAGCTATATTAATATTTGAACTTTTAAATGAAGAATAGGACTATTAGACTTTTATGTTATCAAAGACACAACTTCCATATTTGCAAGAATTCAGCAGTCTTCTTATTAATATACCTGACCCACTATTAACAGCTGTGTTTTAAATTAAAGTAATATTCTTAAGCTAAATATTAATTTATTCCTAAAGTTTTAGGTAATTAATATATAATTATGGAAGACCTAAAATATACATCTGTCCATAATCATTTGATGTGCAATTTTTGATAATGACATCCTCAATTGTAATATATTAAGGATAATAAATTGCTAGCCCGCCTGCTACAAATGATTTACCATCAGAAATTGTACAATTTTTTATTGTTATATTTGGAATTAGATAAAAAGATATAGCCCCCCCTCTTTCAGAGCCACAATTTTGAAAATAGCTATTTTTTATAAGAGTTTTTACTTGATATTAGGGATCGTAGACTAAAAAAGCACTTACTTAAGTGATAGCTCCATAAAATGGTGTGTGATCAATACCGTATACTTTAATATCATCAAAAACTAGTAAACCGTCTGAGCAATCTTCACAAAATACACACTAAAAAAATTTATAATCAATTATTAAAATATAATTTAATCAATTTTGTTAATATAAATAAGATTTATTTTTTATTTACATTTCCCCCGTACCAGAAATTATTTTTCACACAAACTATATTCTGAATTAAAATTTCTCCACTGTGAAATACGATCCAAGCTGAACCACCTCTCCACCCTGTGTTTTCTTAGAAAAGGCTATTTTTTATTATGAATGAAGAGTAAATATTAATATAGGTTTTGATTATTCCCAGCCCTGTGTTGACATTTTTTACTTCTATATTTTCTAATTAAATGATAGATCCTTAATTTCTTTCTAAATATATCACCCCGTGGTGCATCGATGAATTAAAACCTGTTATTCTTCTAATTAAAATATTATCATGACAATATTTAATATTCAAAAACCCATAATTGTAATCCGCAATTTAAGTTACAGTAAGATCTTATATATTGATTTCTGATGAAATTTCTTGTATAAGTAGATAATTAGTTTGTTTTTCAAACCACAAGTTACTTAGATATAATTTACTGCAATATAATATTGAAAATTATATTATATCTTTAAGGAATATTCTTTGGTCTTATTATAGCTAGTAGATTTATACTGGACTTGCATATTTATCAATCAAATACCCAGAAAGTTCTATATTATATTAAGTGTCACAATCTTTTAAGTTAATATCAAGCGATTTTAGTAGACATTCTTACATTGATCCACTTTATTTGATTTAAACATCTTATTTAAAAGACATAAAAATAATTTTTAAAGTTTCAACTTAGCTATATGCATTTTTTATATTAATGCAACTTTCTTTTTAAACTGTTAACGAGGTCATATTAGCAAGCAAGGCAGAATCTACTGTATTGTTATCTTTTATGTACTATTCTACTTCAGAATTGCATGGAATTATTATATTATAAATTTTATCAGTATTCTGTATTGAACTAATAAATATTAATATTGAGAAATTATATAGTAATTAATATTATAATAATCATTCTTATAAATTCTAATAATATGAAATAATTATTAAACTCTTTACTTTTATAAAGAATTAAGAATTATCAACTTCAAGACTATACATTTAATTAATTAGCTTATCATCTAAACCTATGTGTAAAATATAATTAATTAAATATCGAACATGAAATATATTATAATTAGAAATTAGTTTAGAATTAAGGAAGAAAGACCTAAATACAACACTATATATTGATAAAATATTATTAGTGATTTCTATGATATTTCTCAAATAAATTAATAAAATAAGTATTTTTACTATATTAATAAAAAATACTAATATTATAAGTTGAATGGAATATTTATAAAATGATTTCCTTTTAATATTAAAAATTGCAAATAATATATATATATAATACTTTATCACTATACTTCTGATTATAAATATAATGTTTACTTAAAAAGATTTATTCTGATTGATATTAATAGGGTTGTTTGTTTTCTGCCTGTCTGTTTTTTATTTGTTTGTTTGTTTTTTTTATAATTTGAAAGTTAATATTTATTGTTATATAAAGTAAATAAAATCGAAAAAGTAAATATTGATAAATAATAAAAATTCTAATAATATTTTATGATTATATATTTTTTTCATATATACATGTATTTATAATTAATTTACTCTTGTATATATAAATAATGATCTCTTATAGAGACTAATAATTATTATAATATATTATACTTTAATATGTAATTTATGGAAAAGCCATTAATATGTAAACATCCACTTATTTATAAATTAAAGTTATATATTATTAATAAGTATATTATTTTTAAGAAATATAACTAACTAGCAATGAATCTTACTATAATTATAAAATATTAATCATATCTATATTTATATACATTAAATTTGAATAGATGTAATTTAAAACTAATTAAAAGTGAATTAAATATCATTTTCATATTTTAATTACATTTAAAAACTATTATTGAATCTATTATTTATTAATTTTACTACTAATATTACATTATAAATCCAAAAAAGTCTATTCTTTTCTATCAGATATCGAACTAGCCCTGAATGGTAATATATTGATTTTTTAGTATTAATATAAGTTTTTGAAGTTTCTACTAATATTTATTTCATTTAAATTGATAATTTGTATTTTTTAAAATTTGATAAAGAAATATGGAAGAGATATAGACCAAATAAGCAATTATCATATCTATGTTCCAAATTCTAGTGTTTTAATTGGAAATTAAGTGTTTTATTATACCATAGGCGAGGGGAGGAACCCACAGTACTATTTTTAGGAGAATAAAGGATTGAAGTTAGACTTAAAAATGTAAATAGATTACTAGACTGGATCTAATACAATATAGGGAGGATATAGATATATGGAAACCTAAAATATATAAGTACTTATATATGGAAAATCTAATGTAGATCATGCTATCTCCTGGATGAGAGTCCCTAATTGTTCCCATTTTTTATACAGCTTTTTCTAAGGCATTTAAATAAATGAAATTTCTTATTCTAATTTTTATGTTAATTTATTAATAATATCAATAAATAAAAAAAAGTAAATAAGTTACACTTTTATAGTGAAAAAAATAAATGGAAGTACTTTATATTAATAGATTTATGGTTATAAAATGAAAATAAGAATTAAATTGAGATAAAGATATATTATAATTACACTTTGACTTTTAAAAATTATATAATTTGACTTTAAAGTTGATTAAAATTTTATAATGTAACATAGTAAATAAATGTTTTTAAGTAGATATTAATATTCATTGTTTTATATTTGATCTATCATAATGAAGTAAATAGTAATCAGAAAATATGCCTAATTATTTGCCTGTTTGCCTAATATATTATACTTAAAAATACTATTTTATAATAAATGGTAATAATTTAATAAATATATAATGATGAGGAAATACAAAAAATGCTTTTAAATAATCCTATTTGCTATCACGAACTTAACTACTTTTAGATTTAAATATATTCTTTTTATATCAAATTTTCATATATTCTGTAATAAAAAGTTGCTTTACAAATTTGTAATTAACAAATATATTTCAATAGATATTCATAAAATAATATATTGTCATTTCAACAAAAAAATTTTCAAACTATGTTATAATAATAATTAATAAATTATATCAATTTGTTAATGTTGCTTAATTTTTTTCAATAATTGAGTCAATTTTTCAAAAAGTGCCTATATTATTAAAATTGTTAAAAATATAAATTATTTTTCTTATAATAATAAATTATTTTTTATGAGAATTAAAACTAGAAGATCTTTATTAAATTTTCTAATTAATATAAGCTACTAGCATTAAATTTGAATAATAATTGTTTAATTTGTTGATACCTTAAAAGATTTTCATGATATAGATTATTTACTATTATCATAATATTATATTTTATAAAAATTATATGAGATATATAGCTTAGTAAAAACACAGAAGCAATTTAGGAATTAGAGTTTATATTATGAAAATTTAAAATATATGATTTTACATAACTTTAGTGTTTATAGCTAATTTTTTAAATGATTATATAGTATTTTATTTAGTGTATTAAATAAAAAGATTATTAATATATTATAAATTAAATAATTGAATTAATTTTTGAAAAATATACTCAATTATTGAAAATAATTACGCAATCGTTAAGTATATATATAGAAAAATAAAGAAAAAAATTTTTCAAAAGATGTAAAATATAAAATTAATAATTTGTATTGATTTTTCAAGGTAGCTTAATAGTTTTCAACAATCTAGTATATATGTTAACAATTTATTCGATTATTTAAAAATTAATTAAGTGATAACCCTTTTATAAAATAAAATAAAATAAATCAACTACTATGTAATCATTTAAAAAATTAGCTAGAATTATCAACAATTAATAACAAATTAAATAATTGCACACAATTTTAAACTATTAAGGAAATAATGCCAAATTTACAATAAATAAATTTCAAAATTTTTTTATTTAATTTATGAACTATTAAAATAATACAGTTTGTAATTTTTTTTGTTGAAATGACAATATTATTTTTCCTCAGTGTTGTAATATTTATGAATATAATGAAAAAAATATTAACAGAATAAAGTGCTTATTCTATTTTTTATTAAGAATATATATTAGTTTTAATTGTAATAATATAAATGCAAAGAACATATAAACTATATTAAGACAATCGAAAACTATTAATTAATTTATAAGTATGTATATATATGTGATTAATTTTAAATGTATTTTATAATATACTTATTTAATTTATTTTACGAATTAACAAAAAAATAAAAAAAGCAAACTATTAAATAATAATATAATCTAATAACAATTGTTCTATAAAGTTTATTAAAACCAAATTTTCACTATAAATGGATAGTAACAATACATATATTTAAAGTTCAAGTGATGAAGATGATGAATATATTTCAGACAATATAGAATTAAATGAGTAATGATAATTATATTTTATATTTAAAATAATAAAAATTTAAAATATTTTGTAAGAGTATCTAAGTATTAGTATTGTAAAATAGTTTATATCTCTAAAATATATTATTATCATCATTTATTAATAAAAGAATAAATAGGGAGATTTTAAATTAGTTATCTATTTTTTTATTGTTTATAGTTTTTTTCCCCTAAGCTATTTTTTACTTTTTTAATTAATTAATTTGTAAGTCTATGTAAAATTAAGAAGAATTAGTAATATTACTATTAATTTATTAAGCAGCGGCGATACATAATCAAATAATACATCAAAAAGTAAGCTAAATGATTAATAAAGCAAAAATGATAAAAAATCAACTAATAGTGAGAATTATAGTTCAGTTATGAATTAATTAGAGCTTTCAATCAGTAATATTCTATCAGTGGGTGCAAATAAACTTTCAGATAAGGAATATTAAGATATTATTTTAGAAATGAAACAAATTATAATGGACTAATATAATTTTGTTAATAATAATGTTGAAAGTAATTAATTTAAAATATTTGTAATTATTTTAAATTTTTATGATTTAAAGAGTATTATATAAATGAAGAATAAGATTAATTTCTATAAAATACGCCATTCAATTAATAGGGCAATGAAGAATGGATAATGAAAATAAAGGAAATCCAATAGTTAAAAAAGAAAAAATACTTGTATACTTTAAAACAGATAGGTGAAGGATAATAAGGTAAAGTCGAAGAAATATTTGATTCCTTAACTTGCCAATTCTATGCTCTAAAAATATTTAAAAAGTAATAATATTTTATGGAAGAAGTGTTAAAAATCCTTTAAATACTTATAATACCAGAGTTGTATGAACATGTGGCATATATAGTGGGAATTTCATTCAAATTAAAATAAATTATTTTTGAAAAAGGGGAAATTAATTTATCTTAATATAGATCTATGCAAAATAAAATTAATTAATAAGAGTAATTACCAGATGAATAAATATTTTAACTTTTACAATCACTTGCAGATACAATCTATAAATTTACCAAAAATGAAGTTTATATTACTGATTTAAAACCTGATAATATAATTCTTGTTGAATAAGAAATGAATAACTTAGATATTAAGAACTTTTATATGCAATATGTGTACAAATTCGTTGATATTGATTCTTTTGTTAAATATTAATAAAATTGTACAATTAATACTTATACAGAATAATATAGCAATATTAAGCTATTAAACTAGATGAACTTTAAGAATATATCTAGGGAAAATTTTTAAAAATTATAAGTATATTCTATAGGAAAGTTAATGCTACATTTTATTATTCCAAAAGAAAAAGTTAGGTCAGAAGACTTAAATCAAAATAATTTCAAGGATTACATTTAAAATAAAGAGCTTTGTCAACTTTTAGAGGATATGACTAATCCTGATACAAAATTAACAATGGAATAACTAGTATATAGGCTAGAAAAAATGTAAATACTATTTTAAATACTAGTTATATTATTTTTAAAAATAATTTATTTTATTCATTTATTAAATTAATTAATTAATTTTTAAATTAAAAGGAAACATTTTTAAGGATAAAATAAATTTTATTTTATAGACTAAAAATAGATTATTCTATAATATACGCAAGATAAATTGCAAAGCAACCTAAAATAACTGGAGAAAAAAATTTAAAAAGAATCACTTAAAATATTAAAAGAATAGGAATAATCTTATTCTTAAAATAGAGCCCTTTCAAAATATTTATTAATGGTATAGAAATAAATAGTCAAAAGAATATAAAATAATGAAAACGATAAACCAGAGGATTATATTGAAAGATGTATAGCAGAATATAATTTGATAAAAACATAATTAGTAGTAAATTAGTTAGATGGAAAAAGGTAAAAAATCTAAAAATGTTATAAATATTAGTGAATATATTTAATACAAAATTAATAGTATTTATTATTAACTAATAAATTTATTAATTATCTAAAATTACATTTTTTAAATTTTATTATATCTATTTTAAAATTAGGTTTGATTAAAATAGTTTGGAATAAGCTATATAAACTTTAAATGAAATAGAGATAATCATATTGGAAAATAAGAGTGAAGATAAAAATAAAAACTGGACTGATTTAAATAACTTACATTCTTATAATTTATTGTTATCTTAATTAAATTTCTATTAGGGAAACCTGGATGATTCAAAAAATAAATAGAATAGCATATTTCTTATGTAGAATAATTCAATAATAGTGAAATAGAAGAAATTGAATCAATATTATTTTTGTGTGAAATATTGATAGAATTAGAGCCATTAAATGTAATATATTTTATTAACTTTTTAATTGATAAATTCTTATTTTAATAGGTTTTATAATATGTCTAAATATTTATTTAGTTCTTATTATAATTTATTAATACATTTTATTTATATATATATATGCTAATCTTTTTTCATTCCATACTTTATTTTTAAATATCTAAACTTAACTTTTCATTATTAAATGATGGATATATATATATATTTCTACGATAATCGACTATTTATAAATAAAATATTATTACTCTAAAATTCAAATATATTTTTTAATTTTAATTCTTGTTCTAATTTAGTAGATAAAAATTAATATTTTATAATTGTAGAAAACTTATACAAAATGAAAATAAAATAATATAATTCAATAAAATTTATAAAATGAATACACCAACTAAAAATGTTTTATATAATTACAAAGTATTTATTTTATTTAAAATTAATATTTTTTTAAAGGTTAGTATTAAATTAAAGCATTGCTCAAATATACTAGAAAAAATTAATAATAATGATGATGATATTCAAAAGTAAATTCTTTATATAGAAATTATGATATCAAAAGTAAAAATATTATTGAATTTATATTATACAAAAAACTGTTTTATACAATTATAAAATTAAGCTTAATAGACACTGCTTAATTAATCAGTAAGAATATAACAAAATTTAGGAAAAGTATTAATAGGATATGGAAAAGATTCAAACACTTAAAAGAAAAGATTAGTTTTATAAAAATATATCAGAGCTAGAAAGTTAATTGTATTTTAATAAGGCTGAATAATTAAGATAAACCAATATTTAAACTGAATTTGAATAATATTTCTTCAAGGGATTTTGGTGCTAATAATAGTATTATAAAAATTTTGATCATTTTTAAGTTATGTTAACTAAAATAGATATAATGAAGCTATACAATACTAAATATGAATTTTAAAAAGCGATTGAATATGGATGGGATCTAAAGGATTAATTTGATAAAAGATCAATAAAAGATTTTCACCCTTTTGAGTACAATAAAATGTTATATACCTTATCATAATCATTAAAATCTGCGGGTATATTGTTTAATTAAAAAAAAATGGATAAGAAAGTAATATATAAATATTTAAAAATTAAATTTCTATTATATAATTATTTTTATAAGGGATGGGCTCTATTAATTTGTATAATCAAGTGTTAGAGTATTAAATAAAAAATAATAAATCTCAAGATATATATATTTGTGCAATTTATTTTGAATATATTTCAACTCGTTCTGCCGCTGATTTATTCGATAAAGAAACAAAAAGTCATTTAGATAATTTTATTTTATATAGTAAAACTATTGATAATAAAAAGTATTAAGCATCATCATAAGCTTTACTTGCTGAATATTAACTATCTTAATGTAATTATTAAGATTCAATAAATACTGCATTATAGATATTAGAAGAAATTAAGGATGAAACTACATAATATATGATGTAAAATAAACTTTTACTTAATTTAATTATCCATATTGCAGTATTGATGTAGTATTAAAAAGAAAAAGATCATGATAGAATTATGTATAAAGAAAAATTCATTAATAATACTGTATAATAAATTGAAAATATTTACACTAAGATAGGTCTACCTCCTTAAGTCTCTTAATATAATATTTTAGTAACATTCCTAAAAGGATTAGGCAATCATATAAATGGACAATAATACTAAGATTAAAAAAAACATTTCATATCTTAATATGAGTCAATTCAAAAAAGCACCGGAAATTCATTATTGTATTATGCTTAATTTAATTTAATAAGCTTGTGTAAATCTGATATAAAATGCTTAGATTATTTTGAAGATATATTTAAAAGTTTTTTAAATTCTGATTTAGAATTAGTAACTTTAAATGCAAAGAAAAGGTTGAATAAAGTGAATTGAATGTGATTTAAATGAATATTAAAACAATACTAATAATAGAAATAATATAATATTTATTAATAATACTTTATTTCAAATTTTATTATTTGTAAATATGGTAAAATTAATTTTTGTTATTATCAAAATTGTATCTCTATTTCTTAAAAATGTAAAATTATAGTTTTATCATTTCATTAAATTATTTTTTAATAAATTTGATATTAAATATATTGTTATAGAAATTAATAAAAAAATTAGATAGATTATTATATATAACTTTATTAAGTTAAATATACTCTTAAATAAAATTTCTTAAATTAATTTGGGTTATTATTACAAATTATTTTATGTCTACTTATATCTTACATTAATTTGATTTATAGTGAATTAAAAGATTTCCTCGTTTATATCTATTTTTATTTATTTTAGAAGCTCAATAAAGAATAAATTCTTAATAAATTGATATTTATCTGACTGTTGTTTCTGAATGATTAACATAAAAGATAATTTCTTTCCTTATATAACCCATAAAAATTAACTTTCTTTCTATTATTTCCTTTTTCTATTTCAAACCCCCCTTAATATGTTTTCTTGAGAAAATAGAGTTTTTTTTAAAGAATTTTATATTTCGTTTTTAATTTAAAAATAATAGTTTTTTAAAAAATATCTTTTTTCTATATCAATATGTAATACTATATTAAATTAATTTTTATGTGTATTGAGGTATGCAAATATGAATAATAATGTAGAGTGTATATAGAATTATATATAACCTTTGGGGGGTGACTAACTTTTTTCTTCTGTTTTCTTTAGGTACTAAACATATATCTGGCCAAAATAATATTAACCACAGATAAATTTTGATATCTATATAAATTTTAAAAAGGTAGAAAACTTTATCTCTGGTCAATAAATAATACTAACCATGGGTATCCTTAAATTAGAATTATGATATAGATTTAAAAATAATAATATTAAAAATAAAATAAATTTGCCATAATATATTCATTTAGCTTTTTTAAGATTAAATCCTATAGAATTATTAAAAATATAATAATAATCGCTTTTTATTTATATGACACGTTATATTAAATATTTAAAAGTACATTTAAAGTGTTTTTATATTATTCTTATAATATATCTTTATAAAAATAAAAATTAAAAAAAATTTTTCAATAATTTTAGTAATTCTATTGAATTTTATATGAAATATAATCTTTTAAAGGTTAAGGTTATATAATAATTAATTCTAAATGCTAGTGAATATAGAAATAAATTTTATTTATAAATTCTATAATTTAAAATGTCATATTAAAAATATCGTTTTTACTATTCATATTCCTTATATGTATAATATACATTACAAATTTAATGTAGAAATTTATAATTTTTTTTGGAAATAATATTATTATCTTAAGTATAATAATAAGAAAAAATGAATTTTATAAAATTTAAATGTAAAAATAATAGAAATATTACATAGATTAACACCCTTAGAGTTACAAAATTTAAATCTCTATTATATAAATTCGAAAAAGCCTATTTTTTATATTTAAACTCTGCTATAAATAAATTTAATAAAATAATTGAATTAATTAGACTGTTAAAATTAGAAAAAATTATGTAGTTTAAAAAGTTAAATATTTATTTAAGTAAATTGTTCTGTTGTATCAATAGCAAAATACTAACTTATTCCAGTAACATATTTAAATATGAAATAAAATATATTTATTTATTATCATTTTTCAAAGAAACTGAAAGAATTTTTTTTTCACAATATATATTATTATAAATCTAGAAAACTAATAAAAATATTATCTAACAAAATAGAATGAAAATTCACAAATATATTAGATATAATTATTTGATAAATGATAAATATTATTAAATATAATGAATATCAAATCATTCAGAGAGCTAAGGCAGCGAAAGCGGCAACAATAGCAACAGAGAAGGAGATAATACTTCCATTGGAAGAACCGTCTTTATCACATTTCTTTTTGTCAGTGGAGATTTTGAATCCAGTTTTACAGGCAGTACATTCGGTTTCACTATAAGTTTAACATTCAGCAACAGTGGTAACACAGGCTTTTTTAGGAGTCAAAGAGAAGGTGGTGTTACATTCTCCACATTCAGTGTTGGTAGTGGTGCTTCTGGTTTTACAATTAGCAATTTTAGCCATGCAAGCAGTTCCAACTTTTTCGTAGGTGTCTAAGCAAGTATCACAGTTGGTATTTGTTGTATTGTCAGCAAGTTTGCATCCAGCGATGGTAGCAACGCATTTAGATTAGTCTTTGGTGGGAATTTTTGTGTCTTTGCAAGTATCACATTTGGTGGTTGTGGAGTTATCGGCAAATTGGCATTCAGCAATAGTTGCAACACATTTTGTTTAATCTTTGGTGGGAATTTTGGTGGCAGCACATTTATTACATTTGGTAAGAGTAGTGTTGTCTAAAGAATCACAGTCAGCAATAGTAGCTCCACATTGTTTTTTGTCTTGGGTAAGTAAGAAGTTGGTATTACATTCACAAACATCAGTATTTAATTTAAAGTTTTTAGCAGTATCACAAGTTTTGCATTTAGTAAGATTGGCATCAGTAAGTTCAGTACATCCAGTAAGAGAGGTTCCACATTTATCTTTACTTTCATTCAAGGTAAACCCATCATTACATTTAGTACATTTTCCTCCAGTTTCGGCTCCACAATTAGCAATGGCAGAGAAAGCTACACAGACTAATAAACAGAATACTAATATAGTTTTCATATTTAATATTTTTAAGATTATAGTTTTTATTGTTTTGTTTTATTTTATTTTATTATTGTTATTTTTTTTTTTTTTTAAATTTTGATTTTAAGTATTGAGGCTATTATACTAATTTTGAATAAATTTTTATTTGAAATTACTAGTGATTGTAACAGAATTTTGCCTTTCCCCTAACTTAAAGTAATAGAGATATTCTAATACAATTCTATAATTTTATTTATTATTAAAAATATAAATAAAAACCAAACCATGTAAGTATATAATAGACTTTTTTTTTTTTAAATTTTACATTTATATAGATTATAGTAGATATTGTCTATTAATATAGTATAAAGTATTATAATTGTGAAGAAGATGTTTAATAAACAATTGAAATGCGAATAACAAATAATTAGTATAAAAATGAGAAAGAGATCTAAAAATTATTTGTATATCTTTTGATATTTTTTTTATATAAGTCATTCCATTACAAGTTAAATGATAGAGGTTATTATTTTAAATGTAATAATAAAAAATTAAAATAAAACTATAGGAAGAAGTATAAAATAAAAATTTATAAATTATTTTTGTATACCATATGCAGGGAATTAATTATTAGAATTTTGTTTTTGAATATTAGAGTTTAAATTAATTAGCCGATTATTTTATGACATTATATTATTTTACCTTATTTTCTATCTAATTTTTATTATTTCTATATTTTTATAAGTTTTATTATGATATTTATGATTAATATTAATTCAACTCTATCTGATTTTTTAGTATATTATTTTTTCAGAAGTTAGAAAGATGGCATAAATAAATTTTTATTAAATATCCATTAATTTTAACAAAAATACAGAACATGCTATGCTATATTAATATGATATTCAAATACAACGAATTTGTACATTTTAATTTTATATTTATATTTATTTTCAATTATATCTTAAAATTTTGGTCATTTTAACTAAATTTATAATTGTTTGAATAATATCTCAAATTTATATAATATGTTCTTTAATAATTTACTATAATAATTTCTTATCCAAACTCATAAATAATGATGCATACTAACATGTCCCAATATTTATTTTTAAATTTATTTATGTTCACCATTAAATATCTGAAATATTATATTGCATTTCTAATAATATAAAAATATAATAGTCTTTAAAAACCTTGCTTATAATAGTATTTAATTAGAAATTTATGGAATTAATATATTTTACATTAGTACATGGAATTAATATACTTTATATTAGTATAATAATAAAGAATTTTTATTAAATAGCTAATTTCAAATAATAAAAAAAAAGTTATGAAGAGATAATATCAATAATAATATATTTTATTCATATAAAAGCAATAAAGATTTGCTTAAAAAATAAAAATTAAACTGTAAAAAATAAAATAATTTATTAAAAAATTAATACCTATTTAGATTAAAATAAATTAGTATTCGATTAATTAATAGACCATGAACCTAATCAATTAAATTTGAATTGAAATTGGAATTAACACTATATTAATAACATTATATAAAAACAAAGATAAATAATTTACTGATAATTTTATGTAATAATAATATATTAAATAAAGTATAAATAATAGAATATTCATAGATAAAATATATATATATCTAAATACATAAATTAATAAGTAAGTTAAAAACAAAAGAATATTCATAAAAAATACATAATAATATTTCAATATATAAATAAAAAAGTTAAAGAAAAAAATATTCATAGAAAATACATATAAATATCTATATATTTAAACTAATAAATAAAAGGGATAAATAAAAAAAATTGATTTTTAACTTATTTTAAATTTGAAAATAATTCTTATTATTATAATAAATATGTATTAAATATATAATACATAGCATAACGTATGTTATTTCAATGAAATATATTGTATTTTATTATTTCATAAAAATATAATCGGAATTAGTTAAATATTAGCTATTTCTCAATTGTCTATCTCATTAAAAGGTCTTACATTCGCGAATTTAAAAATGAACTAATTTCGTCAATTTTACTTTTATTATAAAAAATCATTTGCTTCCTCTATATATACTCCATTATAAAATAATTATAAATAAAAAGTAAAACTGAAAATAATTATTTTTAATAGTTGGAATAATTAATATTGGTTAAGAAGGATGCACTTAATTTGGAAAATCACTTGAAAAACTTGATTTAATTAATAAATAAATTTAAAATGAGCTTTGTTTATATTATATTTATTATATTATAAAATTTAATATTTTATTTAAGATATCAATTTTTTAAATATAATAAATATTTATAATATTTTTTTGATGTTATCACAAGGATATTTGTTTGTAATCACATATTATAGTGATTTTACAAAATAAAACAAACATCACAACATAAATTTTTAAATATCTATATATAAAAGCAAGTTATATAAAAATAAAATAAAATTAGCAGATCATAAAGTTTTATAGTTATTTATTTAAGCAATTCAGGGGTATTAGGATAGAATTCTAAAACTGAAGTAAGAGCTTGGATGGTCTAGCTCTGCACAGTTTTAGTCTACGTATATTTATTAATCATTTATTTAATACATTATATTTGATTATGTGTATGTGTTATTGTATTAATTTAAATATTAAATTTTCGAATTAATTTATAATAATTAAAGAAATTAAAGATAATTATTTTAATATTGTATATAATAAAATTATTACTAGTAAAAAAAGGTATCAGAACATAACGATTTCGCAAAAGAAATCGATATCTGTTTAAAATATTCTAATTGTTTTCATTTTCTTTTTCAGAAATCGCTTTCGTCTAATGATATGGTGGGACATGTATTTTTCCATCCCAATTTAATATTGCCAGAGAAACTAGATTTCTTGCAGCCATTAAAAATTTCATGTAAAAGCAAAACTATTTTGCCTTACTCTTCATTTGAAAATAATTGATTTCAAATTAAATTTTTAAACATACTAAGCATGTAATATATTTGGATAAATTATTTTCAATTTAATATACATGAAAAATAGTTCTTATTTAAATTTATATATATTAAATATTAATATATATATTTAAAGTAAATAATAACATTTGGTTTTATTTAAATAATATTATATATAAATTATATATTATAAAATTTGGTATAAATATTTTATTTAATGTAAATATTATGAATAAAATTTATGATTAATATTTTACGAAATCCTAAATTTATTTTATGGTTTATCAATAGGGGTTGGGGTTGGGGTTGGGGTTGGGGTTGGGGTTGGGGTTGGGGTTGGGGTTGGGGTTGGGTTGGGGTTGGGGT